>QAPG01000331.1:0-25416 GCA_004366825.1 Colletotrichum spinosum
TAGAATTCCAGTAATATCTATTATATTATATTTTTAATATATAATTATATATATTTCTTTGTCAACTTTCTTTTATAAATCTTAAAAGTTCGAATAGATATATTTTAATAAGTTAATTCTAATTATTATTACTTTAAATATTTCATCTATATTAATATAGTTATAATTTTTCATAAACATTTTAAAATTTATATTCTTCAATTTTCTATATTAATTATTATATACTATAGGTATTTTAAACTTATTTCTAATTATATTCCCTATTTAAAAGATTAGAAAGTTAGTTTAAGTTAGTATAATTAATATATTATAATATATATATATAGTTATCTAATTAATATTATTAAATATTTCTTCTATAGAATTCTATTTAATATTATAGCTAGTTTATTTAATAATATATATCTATATTATATTTTTAAAAGTATTATAATGCTTACTTATATACGTATCATTTATTCAATATATCTTATTAAATAGTACTTCAACCTTCTTAAAAACCTAACTCAAGATAATATATTATTTTAAAGATATCTAATAGTTTCTCTTAAAGTATATATAGAGTCTTAAGGGTTTTTATTATTCTACTTATTACTACTTCTTTAATAAGAATTATTCTTTATAATAAGATGTTATATAAATATAATTACTTGGGTATTTAATTTAATTAGCTATTGGCTTAATATTAATATATTTCTAATAGTTAGTATTAATAGCATTATTTGTATTAAAGCTATCTCTACTTTTAAGCTTTTTAATATAAAAGGTCATTATTTCTTAATAAATATAAACCTTCTAATATTTAAGAATTATTTAATATATTTTAAATTTATTTTAATCTCTTATTTCAAATAGTAATAGTCTTTCTAATCAGCTTTAATACCTTCTTCTATTTATTGAATCAACATATTTTTATTAAGTATTTCTATTAACTATTCTTTTAGAATTGCCTTATCTATAAATAAATATATTATTCTATCAATAAAGTAATTGTTAAATTATTATATTATTCTTCTCTTTATTATACTAAAACCTATTTCTTCTTATTTCTAGATTAGTTCTTAATATGTATTTTATAAATCTTTAAGATAGAAATCTTATTCTTTTTATATTTATATATAATAATAGATATATATATTATTAGTATTTATATTTCTATTAGAAAGTATAACGTATTCTCCGTACTATTTAAATATAGCTTTCTAATATATATTAATTAGTATTTGTTTGTTAACTTATTAGAATGTTTTTTTATATTTATTTATATAGACTATTATATTCTAATTATTGAATATTTCTCTAGGACTATTACTAAGATCTAGAGAGGAAAATATAATCTCAAGTAATAAAGTAAAAGAATATTTATAATTAGTATAATTCTATTATATTTTAATTATAAATAACTATCTAAAGGTTACAACTTTAGAAGTATATATACTTATTCGAGAAATTATAATTATTAAATAGAAATCTTTTTCTAATGGAATTCTATATATATTCTTTGATTGGAAATTCTAAATATTTCTCAAAATAGGTTCTAATCTAATTATTGTATTTCATAATATATATAAAAGAGTTCAATTAATTAGAGCTACAAATAATATTAAAAGTAATATACTTATTAATTTAATCATTTTATAATTATATATTATAACTATATATATATATATTATTAAGAGTAAATAGAAATAATAGGAAATAAAAATCAAACATTATAAGTTATTATCATATATATCTATTAGTATATAGAGTAATACTTCTTCTTGAAATCCTATAGAGGATAGATTTAAAAACAATAATTATTAAATTTATTGAATAGGTAAAAATACTCATTTTATCTAGTTAATATATAGCAATTCCTTCCTATATCATTTCTTATACTTATCCTTCTTCTTTATATTTTAAGTCTTATTATTAATTATTAAATATCTTCTCTCTTAGGGTTTTAAGATATTTAATAATTATATCAAACTAAATAGCTATGTACTTAAATATCTATTTAGGTCTTCTTGAATTAATTAATAACTAATATTAATTACTCTTCTTATATTATTAATACATAAATAAATACTTAGAGAAGTAGATACTTGGGAAATACTTGAAAATAAGGATAATAAATAATAATTATATAGTATCCTTAACTTTCGTATTATTTATTATAATACTATACATTCACTAGTCCTCTTAATATCCCTTTAGGGTAGCTATTATAATTACTTAAAGAATACTTAAGAAGAAATATTAAGAATATTTATAATTATTCTATTTACTAGCTTCTCTATATTACTTCTGAGGATTCCTTTGTTAAATAAAATAAAGCTTCTTTTTCAGATTCCTTTTCTTATTAATATATATCTAGAATTAATTTGATTATTTTAGTTTAAATCCTAAAGTTTGGATTTCTTATAGCTTTTAGGTTGGTATTATTAGGGGAAGGTTTATGATAATATTATAATTATAATTATTAAGTTCATTTCTTATTATTTCCCTACTTTCTTGGTATATATAGGATATTAGGAAATAGTAATAAGGGATAGTAATTTGTTATAGATTCTTCTTTCTTCTTTAGTTAATATTATTATATCTGTTATTATATGTTTACTCTAGTAAGTTAATAGAATTCTCAATTATTAATTTATAATATAATAGATATAAATAGTATTGAGTTAATAAGTTATTATAAACTTACCTTCTTTCCCTATTTTCTTTATATAAGCTTCTAGAGGTTATATTAATATCTCAGGGTAATATGTAGTTATAATACTTTTAAGTTTATCTATTTTTACTAAAAGGACTTCTAAAGGTATCTCTAAAAAGTCTTATAATTTTCTTTTTCTAGGTTATTTCTTATTTATCTATAGTTCAATAGTAGTAAACTATATTAGTAGTAGTAAAATACAACTAATTAGTATCAGTTTACAACTAGTAAGTATTATAATTAATTAATTATATAAATAGTATATAACTGATTATCTCTGTTTGTAATATCTATATTTAAACTATAAAATATATATATAAGGGTTACATACTATAGGGATAAATCTATATAATAATCTTTCTATTCCTATTAATCTAAATAAGTAGGTTGACTACTTAGTTACTTACTACTATAGCTTTAGCTACTTTAATACTGTATTTAACCCGATAGTTAAGTAAAGGGATAGATAATGTTTAATATAATTTAGCTAATTTCTCTAAAATTCGATAGAATAAGTAAATAATTAAGAAAATGTCTGATAGTTTAAAAGGGAGAAATAGATTAGAGTTAATGTTAGATATTATTATCTATATTGAAGACTTCTATGTTAATATTATTTTGAAAGTTCTATTTCTCAATAAAACTAAACTCTGATGTATAAGTTTTGATTATATTCTTAGAATTAGTTCAATTAACTAATCTATTACTATAAAATGATTATTTAGAAAGTATAATATATATTCCTCACATATAAACCAGTTTTAAATTATCTTGTAATCTATATAAGTAGTTTCAATACTATTTTAGAATCTTTAATTATACTATTTTCTCAACCTTATTTTAAAATAGCTTCCTTAGAAATATAGTATAATAATATTGATATATAATATTCTTTAGCAGGATATTTTGGATAGAATACCCTTAAGTATTTAACTGTTAATATTCAAGAGGTAAAAGTTATAAGACTAAAATAATTAGATTATTCTTATTATATAAATGATTAGTTTTAATAAGACACCTCTGGATAAACTTTAGAGTTATATCTAATTTAATTATTTTACGATATAATTTAAGATGATTAAAAGCAAAATTTCAAGTTTCTTTTTTATTTACGTTACTTGATAACACTTATCGTTTAGTCTGTTAAATACTAAGAATATTCAAAGATTAAATACAATAACAGAACAATCTTTTAATATCTAAGGTTCAACAAGATATTAGAAAAGCTGTAATAGTTGTTAATAGACAAGCTAGTAATTAAAAATTGGTAATAGAGTTAAAGAATATTCTTAAATTATTTCTTTCTTGTATTAAAGACTTGGTTAAAATAAATCAATATATTAGAAACACTATTTACCTAAAGAATAAAAATAGAAGACGTTGTAGGATTATTCTTTGAATTCTAAATAGAGGTAACGTAAGTACTATTGATATTATATTATATATCTCGAAATGTCGAAGATAACTAGAGACTATTATATAAATCATAGAAATGTAGTTTAAATATTATTCTTATTAGTAAATATAGAAGTAAACTTTAAGTTTCTTTTAAAATTTATAATTTTACTAGGGATAGATTTATCTTTATAGATATTAAGTATATTTATTTAAGAAATATTAAAAAAGAAGTATTATGTAAAAGTTATTTAAGATTAAATTGAGGAAATATATTAAATTATTAGTAAGCTATACTTTAAATACTTATAAGTTCTATAGGATCTAGAGTTCAATGTTTTGAAAAGCTATTACTATTTAAAGTATTAAATTTAATAAGATAAGATTCTATTCAAAATAGTATTTATATACAATATTTATAAAAGAAGTTATAAACCTACTGGTTAAATTAATTTTTAAGACATAATAGAACTTTATTTTCCCAGATATTTAGAAAGTTTAGAATAATAAGCATACTTAATAGAAACACTTCTTTTCTATTAGTTATCTTATTAATATTAAAAGTAATTTCAAATATTGAATTCAGGTTAGAATTAGCTTGAAAAGTTATTAAGAAGAAATTGATTAAATTTAAGTTAAAGTCTAAACTATTAAAATTGGCTTAGATTTCTAATTAGTTTTAATTAAATAAAATACCTACTAGGCGAAAATAGAATTAAAGAAATCTATTATTAATTAGAAACCTATATAGTATATTTAAAATTAAAGATTTAGTCTATTAAAAAACATTTTTATTTTCAATAAATATAGATCTCAATATTTTAAGACTCCTATCTAATCAATTTAAAGAAAGTTAAAATATAGCTTTAGATTCTTATTAATTAGAATAGTAATTTCAACTACTTAGGAATTAGGTTAATCGTATAGGAACAGGTAGTAATAACAAGTTTAATTAGAGATTAAGATAAATCATTATATAGTACTTTTAAAAGGAAATATAGTAGTATTTATACTTCATAAAATATAAACGGGATAGCTTATTAATATTTATTTATTTCATTAGTAGTAAGAACTTGATAAAGATAATCTCGGCTTTTTAATAGTATTCCTCATTATTTCAAATATAATATTGAAGAAGAAAAGTCCTTCTATTAATATCATAATATATATTAATCAACTAATTATACTATTAAAGGTTTAGACACATATTCCTAACCTATTAGACTAACTATAAAGGTCTTTTATTAAAATAACGAAAATTAAAATTATAGAATTAAAACAAAGAATATTTAATAAGAAATAGATTACTAAAATAGTAAAACCAAACCCTTTCCTCTTGAATAAGTTTCTATCTATAAGACGAATATGAACTATTATCTAAAGTAATATGAAGTGAAGATTTATTATATATATGGAAATGTATAACTAGTTAATCTACTATAAATTATATATATAGTAATATTGGTTATTTAAACCTTTCAAGTAGTTATAATAACTATAGCATAATCTAACCTTAAAGCTTTATAATGTAATACTATTAATCTATTTCTTAACATTATAAGAAACCTTAATAGATTTCCAATAATAATTAGACTGCTAGATAGATTTAAAATTATAAAAGAAATATACAAAATTCAAATAAGTGTTTTATAAATCTTGAAATACTCTTTTTTAGTATAGAGTTCTCTATCTTATATTAACATCCTTAAACTTCTTATTATACTTAGAAGAACCCTATCTATTTTAAGATCAGAGCTTAAATATATATATTCTATTCTATATAAATAATATTTCTTTCTTTGTTTATAAAGTAGCTCAAAGGAAGGTTTTTAAGATTATTATAAATATAAAACAAATCTAGAAAGTTAAGAAATATAATCCTATTAAATGGTTCTTAGGAGTTGAAATAGGGGTAACTAAAATATTAGAAGATTTATTTAATTCATAATATACAGACTGTTAATATCGCGGAATACTTTAATTTTAAATATGAATTAATTTTGATAAGACTACTTTCAGTAATATCTCTTATAATAAATAGTAATTAAATTATATTTAAATATATATATTGTAAGAAGCTAGCTATAAGAGATACTTTAGTGATACTTTGATAGAATTAGAACAAACTTAAAGAGTATATACTAAAAGTGAAAACTCTTCATTAAACTATAGGAATAGTAGTTATATAATATTCTAATAGTAATATTTTAGTTTATAATATACTTCTTATTATAGTTTCATCCTATTATTATAAAAGTATTTAGTATCAATAGTTTTAATAATATAGTATTAATTTCTAATTACTTAAATTAGTTTAATTAATTAGAAGAATCTATTTAAATCGCCTTTCCTTAATACTATTAATATCAAACAGTTTTGTTGATAAGGAAATCTAGATACTATTAATATACAATCGTCCTACTGATAAGAAAGTCTATATTATATTCACTTTATGTAATTTTATATGTTATTCTTCTTTCTACTAATCTATAAACAACTTTCTTTTTCCTTTTTATATAACCTTACTCTTCTCTCTTTAGAATTATATAACTTTTTACTTTATAATTATTATAATACTACTATTTCACTAGTTCTTTATTTATAGTTCTTCTTTTTATATTCTTTTTATTATTATATTTACTGCTATAACTATTAGTTCTAAGCTTTCTACTAATAATTCTTTCCATTATTATACTTCTTCTCAACTTACTACTTATATTTATAATAATTATATTATTAAAGGTAATTCTAATAATAAAGAGAACTAGCTTTTTAACATAATTATTTCTACTTCTTTGAATTACTACTCTAAATATAATGAAAATAGCTTTTTCAGACTTATATATTCAATTACCACTAATCTTATTATAAATATCTAAAATTGAAACGTAAATATAAATAAAGCCCCGACTTTTGTATTATTGGTTTTAAGCTATATTATACTAGCTATTAAATTAATTATTTAATTATATTCAGTCAATATATCTTTATCTCTATAACTCTAACTGTATTTAAAAATGTAATATTAAAAACTACTATACTTCGATCTTTTTATTAAACGTTTTTACTATAGGTTAATATTATAATAACTACTTCCATCAAACTTAATAAGTACCTTTAACCTATATTACTATTATACGTATTACTTCTTCTTTATATACTAAACGTGTTCTTATTTATATTTTTATTATTAATCTCAAACAGGTCTTTATTAATTTTAATAGTATCATATAAATAATAATAAGTTTTCCCTCTTTCTTCTTTCTTCTTTCTATTGATATTATACTAATTATGTTATAATAAGATATTGTTATATATTTTCATAAATGTATCACATCTTATTGATATTATAGCTATATCTTTAGCTTTACTAATACTAATCTATTTATCTATTATTATTATATAATTACTACTACTTATTAATATTAATAATATTTCATTTCTAAATGAATACTACTCATTATTATTCTTAAGAAAAATGAAAAGGAAAAACAGAATAATAATCAATAAAAAGAAGAATACTAAAATATAAGAATAAATAGCATAACACTAATCTTTTTATTTATTTTACTTCTTTGATACTTAAGGAATAAACCTTATAGTAATTTATATATATCTGCAAAAAGCTATTATATCAGCTAATGTATAGTTTATATAACGTTTCTTTTTAAATAAATTCATATTAGTTTATTATTCTTCCTAGTATTTCTACATTATACTTTATATTATAAAACGATTTTATTATTAATGAAGCTTTCTAAAAGCCTTTATATTAAAATATTATACTTCTTCTATTTAATTAGTATATTATAATTATAGATTTATTTTAAAAGACTCTTTACTATTAATATCTCTTTAACTTTATATTTACTTTAAACTTTACTATCCTCTCGAGTTGAGATTAATATAAGATTAAAATATATATTTATATATTATTAAGATAGTAATAAACTATCTTCTATTTATTTAATAAGATTAATATAGAATATTAAGTAGATATATATAAAGATATCTAATATAATATTTAATAGGTTTAATAAGTTAGTGATTTAGGGTATAGAACTTATTCAATTAAACTTCTTTTTTAACTATTTTATTTTAATATAGTATAATAATTTAATTACTTTTGCTCTATATTTAGAATAGTATCTAAGCTCTTCACCTTATATATAGATTTAACTATAAATTATACCTAATAATAGTATTTATACTAATACTAGCTTATAACTAGTTAAAATAATAATAAAATTACTTATTATTATAGATAATTATACTTCTAGTTCTAATATTTAATCTTATAGTAATAGAAAACCTTATAATAATAATCTATATAGGGAGAGTTTTATTAAAACTAAAACTTGATATATATAGCTAAAAGTAACTACTAAGGTTATAAGGTTAAGAACCTTTTTAAACTTTTTAAAAATAGGATAAAATAAAGCGCCTATAAGAGCTAGGCGTTCTATAACCTATTACTCTTCTATATTCTTCATAATAGATTCGAAATCCCCTCGAAATCCATGCGGCTACCCGTAAGAGGAGAGGTATTAAATTATATATAGCTGTGAGGGCGTGAGGGCATAAGGGTGTGAGGTTGTCGCGGAAGGAGTTATTAGTTGTTTATTATCTATGAAAAGGTTGATACGGGGTAGGTATACTAATTATAGCTATAAGAGGTTTAGCTTTAGATTAACTAGGGGCTAGTTATAGTAGTTAGTAGGGGGTAGGAAGGCTAAAGTTATACTTTAAAGAGCAATATATCTACTAATAGTCGCAGTAGAGAGCGAGCTATCGGCCCCTCCCATATAGTATAATAATAATTATATTTTACTTATAATTTAAAACCTCTTTAGCTATTTATCATATTCTATTAGTATTTATTTTATTTTATTGAGATATATATATATCCCTATATTACTACTATTTAAAATATAATTATAGTATTTTTAAAATAAGATATAAATACTAAGACTTATTTTAGATTAGAACGAGTAGTTTATTCTATTACTTTAAAGTATAAACTAAGTATAATATTCAATGTATCTAAAATTTTATTTAAATTAATCTTAATAATTAAAACATCCTTATCATCTGGCATTAATTAATATATAGTAATATAAGCTAATTAGTCTAATTATATAAAAGTAATATATATTTAGAAGAATATTTAAATCTTAAGTGTCATTTTCTCTATCTTACTATTTATCTAGAAGTAAAATACTATCAATAATCATGACTATATTCTTCTTATTTAGTAAAATACTGACTAAAGAATATTCATTCAACTTAAATCATAATTGGTAATAAATAATATAAAGAAATTATAGAACTACTATTAAGTGTTTTAGAATTTCTCCATAAAGATTGAAATAATTATAAGTATTATAACTTCTAATTAATCATATTTAAGTAATTGACTTATAATTACTACTTGTTACCTTAGGGTGTCTTTTCTAATAAATAATAGTTTTATCATACAGTTAATAGAAATCTATATTTGAAACCTATCAAGAGTTAATAGGAGTTATACTAAGCTTTAATAATACTTATAGTTTCTATATAAATATTGATAAATGTTATATATTTAAATAAAGTATTTGATATTCTTTAATATACCGTTTTAATATCAATCTTATAAATATATTATGAATATCAACTTAAGATTAAGATAACTTCAAATTAAAGAATTATAGACTATTCGGAAGCTTAAAGGTATGAGTAACTTATAGGTAAAAATTGAAACTTAGTTTTAATATAATGAAGTATTATTTCTTTTTATTATATAATTAGTTACTTATATTTAGTTTAAGGTTTTTAATAAGAATATTCTTATCATTTAGTAAACTATTCTCAAATAGACTCTTTATGTTAGTATTATTATAACTACCTAGTTCTATAATATCAATAAGATAATTCTTGAGAATATAATATATTTATCTAATAATATATCAATAGTATAGTAATAAGTATTTTCTATATATATAGCTTCTTTTCAACTTCTTTCTCTTTATCTGTTATAAATTAGAAGGATTAAAAAGAACTTATCTTTATTCTTCAAAATAAGTTCAAAAGTTAAGAAACCTATATTAAGAAGTTTTATTCTATTATACTATTTTAACCTTATCAAGAGTGAGTTTTAACATATTTTGTAAAGTAATTTAAATAGTATTCTAAAATATAACTAAACTTTAATCAAATTTCTATTTGCTCAACTTATTACTTTAAAAGATGTTTGAAACTTATAAAGTATTCTAAAGCCTTATAATTAGGGAGAAGAGCTAATAGTTCTATTATACTCTATAATTCTACTAACTATACTTTTAAATATAATATAATTATTAACAATCTTTTATTATAAATAGTATAATTCTACTGAATTAGAAGAAATCTAATTAAATAATAAATAACTAGCTATAATATACTATTCTTATTGCTTTATAACAAATAATTATTTGACATTACTTCTAAATAGTCTATTTATATTAGTATATACTGATTGAGACTTTATTGAATTATGATAAACTTTAAAATAAATATATATTCAAATATTTTAAATACCTATCAATATAAAATATCCTATTCAGTTCTATTGTAAAGGTATAGTTACAGAAGAGCGAGAGATCACAGAACGCCTAGCTCTTAGCGTTCTATTTTATTCTATCTTAAGAGGTTTATAAAGATTCTCAACCCTATAACCTTAGTAGTTACTTTTAGCTATAAATATCAATCTTTAGTTTTAATAAGCCTCTTTCTAATTATTATTATAAAGTCTTCTACTAATTGAATATTAGAACTAGAAATATAATTATTTATAACAATAGGTAATTTTATTACCATTTTAACTAATTATAAGCCGGCATTAGTACGAATACTATAATTAAATAACGTTTATAGTTAAATTTATATATAAGGTAAAAAGCGTAAATACTATTCTAGATATAAAGCAAAGGTCATCAAATTGAGAGAGATATACGATATATATATACCTTATAAGATTATATCAATATACTCCTACCAAATATCTAGTACTTCTATAGTCTCCTAAGTAATTTTAAATCTAAGAATAATAATATAATTAATTTCATAATTAAAAGTTTTATATATATTATAAAGGAACTAGTTAAATTAGAAATCTCCTAAAGCCTTAAAGAGAAATATCTATTTCTTCTAAAAGGAGTATTTTAAATAATTTAAAAACCTAAGTCTTCTAAATTAATTATATTAAATCTCTATATTAGTCTTATAACTTCTAAAACTTTATAAACTTCTTATCTTATAATAAAGCTCTCCTAAGAAGATTTAATAAAAAATATAAAACGTATTATTAAACTAAAGATTCTTAAAGTTTCTAACTATCTAATAAAACCTTAATAATTACTATAAGTTTCATCTTAATTCTAAGTTATAACTCTTAAAATTAAAGAAGATATTAGAATTATTTTTCTTAAGGGAGATACTATTTTATAAACTATAGCTTTTAAATATGTTTTAACTATTAATATAATTCTCTATAAGAAAAGATAGACTAAATAAACTTTCTAAATAAAAATATATTATAAGAAAATAAAAAGAGTAGAAGTAATATAAGAATATATTAGAAATATAATCTCTTTAGATTTCTTAAAATATTCTTAAAATATAATAAGAAGTCTTAAAATCTAACTATTTAAACTTAAGAACTAGATAAATTATAAGAAGATGGAAAAGAAAATAGAAATGATTATAAAATACTAAATAATACTTATAAAGCCTATAAAAACAAATTAAACTTTAAAAATAATATAAAAACCTAAATTTCTCAATAATAGAAAACTATCTATAAATACTTTAATACTAAAGTTCTAAATACTTATAAGCTTACTATTTAATTTATAGAGTCTATTATAGCCCTCAAAAAGATTTAGATTAAGTTTTAGATCTTTTTATACTAGTTTACAGTTTCTTAGAAAGTTTAAGATAATAATCTAATAGTTTTTAAAATTATAAGTTAGACTTACCTTTTTATCTTAGATTACAAAATTACTCTGATAAACATTGAACTAACAAGAGGGATATTTAGCCCTATAGATACTCAGACTAATAGTAGAGAAATAGTAGAAATATCTTCTCTTCTTATAAAGAATTAAAACTAAAGTTAAATCTAAAGGGGAAGAAATACTCCTAATTAATATAATATTAGTAAGTATTACAAATAAAGCTTGGACAATAATAAGAAACATACGTTAAATAGAAATACTAATTATACGATTTACTAAATAAAATACCCCCTTTTAAAATACTTCTATATTAATAAAGAAATCTAATACTATATTTAGAAGCCCAACTAAAGAATTGAAAATATTTTAAATAGAAAGATAAAATCTAATAAAGACTTTAAAAGATATATAAAGAAGATTATAGATTTAATCTTAACTTTTTAACTATATAAATAGTCTTAGGGTATAATAAATAAAATTCTAATAGTTTTAGATAAACCTTATACCCTTATAAGCTTTTTGCTTTTAAACCTAAGATTAATAATATATATATTTAATAATATTAAGTAATTTCAAATCCTTATAAAGTCTTCTATAAATACTTACCTCTAGACTAAAATCTAAAGAATTCCTATCAAAAATTATAATATTATAGTAATTATTATTTAAATCTCTTATAAGCCTATAAAACTATAGATCTATAATATAATACTATACCTTAGCCTTATAAATAACTTAATCTTTTTAAAAAGCTTTATAAGAGAAATCTATAGTAAGATTAAAACCTAGGAAATAATTATATTAAAAGAATAAATCAAACCTATTTCTATACTCTTAAGATTATAAGTAGATAATATATATTTTAATATAACTCTCTAGAAAAAACTACTTTTAAAATATTGATAGTTATAAAGCTTCTACTTTAAAATAAACTTCCTAAATCTTAGTAGAAATATAAATATATTACTTCTATATAAAAGTATTTTATATCTAATTCTTAAGAGCTCTAATATATGAAACTAAAATATATAAACCTTAAGGCAACAAACTACTTATTAATATCTATGAGGAGAATAAGATTAAAATCTTAGTCTTATGTACTCTTAACTACAAATTATAATATATATATCAAAAGAAAGGCTATATAGAATAATATATAGAACTCTAAGAAATAATGATATAATATACTAACCTAAAAGAGAAAATTACTATTAACTTTTACAACTTTAATAAAAACTATAAAAGCTATATATTAGTAATATTCTTTATAAATTAAATTACTAGTTTAGCATAAGACTTCTATCTTTATTTAAAAAGAAGTAAAAGAAGTCTTACGAATAATTAGAAAGCCTCTTAACTTCCTAAAAATAATATATAAAAGTATAATTAAAACAATTAAAACAAATACTAAAATCTCAAAATATTGAATAATTTAAGTAGAAATCTATAAGAGAAGTATTAAACTTAAACCTTCTATACTAAATACCTAAATATAAAATAGAAGAATAGAAAGAACAATAGTAGTAATTAAGAAGTATACAAAGTCTATAACTATTAAAATATCTCTACTTTATAATCTATAGCTTGAAGTTCTTAAGATAACTATATATATATATATAACTATACTCCTTCAGCTTTATAAAACTAGAAAATACTAAATACATTATTCTATTAATATATCTGGAAAGATAAGAATACTTATATATTAATTCTAGATCTTTCCTACTTAGAAATATATAAATATTATACTTATATAATAATTTAGAAAGCTTAATTAAAAGAAGATTAATATTAAAAGCTTATACTAAGAATCCTATTAAGATTTCTAATAAATTATACTTTAAGTAACTCTTTTAGGGTTTAAAATCTTCTTTAAAAACTTTTTTTTACAACTTAAAACTTAATATTTAATAAGAAAGAATTCTTTGATAATAATCTTAAAAAATCTATATATAAGATATTATAAATAAACCTTAGAGAAATTTAAAGAAGATTTATTAAACTTATAGAATAATTAAACAATATACCTATAAAGTAAAATATTGATAAAAGAATAGATACAATTACTAAATAGTCTTCAATTAAACTAAATACTAAATAAGTAAGTATTTAAAACTTTGAAGAAAAACCTACTTACTCTAAAGTAAGATTTAAATTTTAACTTATTCTATTTTTCTCTTTAGAACTTATGATAGCTTTTAAAGAAGTATTAAAAAAAGAATATAAAAAAAGAAATAGCTATAAACCTTACTTATAATAAGATTTACTTTATAAATATCCTTTAAAATAGCCTTCTTAATAAGATATAAAATATATAGAAATTTCAAAACCTATATAAAACTAGTTATTTCTTTAAATAGATATTTAAAACCTAACTAGCCGAAAATTTTTATAGAGATAGAAAATTCAAAATAAGTAGTAATAGAATTACTAATATATAAAATAAGTAACGAAAATATAAATAGTATCTTAATTACTTAGCTAGATACTTATTATTCTTAAGTAATTTAAAAAACTTGAAATAAAACTAAGAAGAACTTTATATACTTTTAGCAAAATCCTAACTATTATAATATAATATAAAATCCTTAAGTTTTAAAAGTATATATTAATAAGAATTACCTCCCTTTTTAATGTCTTACTAATGATTTATAAATTAAGAAGAATATTAAAACTATATAAAGAAAAATATAAGCTTCTAAGATATTTACCTATTAGCTTAAGGATTTTAAAAAGCTAAGAAAGTATACCTAAAAACCACTAAATCTTATAATTATAAACTAAAATTAATAAGCTAACTATAAGAAGCTAAATAGTCCTTAAGTACTATTAAATTTATACTTATAAACTTAATAAATATAAGTATTTACTAAAATTAAAAACTCGCCTAATAATAAGAAAAAGCTAATAACCTAAAGATAAATATAATACTTATATAGTAATACTTATAGAAATATTATTCAAAATACTCATAATAACTACTATATATTTCAACCTCAAGCTTTTATAATATAATATAATAAATACTTTTATTTATATTAAAATTAATAGAAATATCTATACATAAATACCCCTAGAATATAAAATATGAAGTAGAATTCTAAAGCTTTTATAAATACTTTATAACGTTTAATAATCTCTTATATTGTAATAGTAATATCTTAAGAAAAACCTTAGAGATCTATAGTTTTCTTATATCTCTAGAGAGGACTATTACTAATATAAAAACTAAGTTTGTTTCTTTTTTTATATTAATAACTATATCTTAGCGTTTCTAATAATATATAAAAGCTTTATAAAAGAAGTTATATAAAACCTCTAATTATAATACTATTTTAAGAAATAAAAAAACTTATAATAATTCCTTAATATTAAAATTTTATATTATTAAGAAATTTAAAAGCTATAGTTCTTATAAGTTATATATATAGAAAAAACTTATAAATTCGTATTAGAAAAATATTAATCTAAAGCGAGAGATAAATCTTCTATAGTATACTTAGAATTCTTCTTATATAAAAGAGAATCTCTATATTATAAAATAAACCTCTATAAGAAGAAAGTAAATATAATACTATATATCATAATTATAATAAAGCTTAATACAATATTTATAGCGAATTAGTTAGCCTACTTTAACTAAACCCCTAGCCCTTAGTATTAAGAAATAGTAAACTAAACATTTAACTATATCTATAAAACTTAATACCTATACCTTAAGTATAATATAATACTTAAAAACCTAAGAAGTACTCTAATAATCTCTTTAGATATAAACTTTAAAAATAATATATGAAATTAAAAGAATTCTCAAAGCCTTATAATAAGATTATTTAGAAAGAATATTACCTAGAAAACTATAAAGTAATCTATAGTTATAATATTAATTGTAGAAGTTAAATTGCTCTTTCTTTCTTTAGTAATAAAAGAGATACTACTTATAAGTTACCTACTAGCCTTATTATAACTCTAGCTATTAATAAGAAGCTTAAAAGAAATAAGATTTCCTATTAATAAACGCTAATCAGTAATGATTAAAATCTAATATAATAACTTTTAGATAGTAAGTCTTATCTCTAAAAAACTCATAAAGCTTTAAATATATCTAAAATATATAGATATCCATAACTCCTAATTCTATTAAGAAATCTCTGAAGAAAACTATTAATTACTTATACTTCTTTAATATAACTAATAGTAAATAGTTTAACTAAAACTCTACTAATATAACTATTTAAAAGATTTGAAAAATAACTAGGCTTAAATTACATATAAAACCTCCTCAAAAGAAATCATATAAGTAATCTTAAGAAGAATAAAGAAATATTACTCAAGCTTTCTTAAGTAGAATTAATATAATATATAGATAAATAACAAACTATATAAAATTACTATAAAATTTAAAAATATAAGAAACTAAAGTATTCTTTAATTTAAAACTTAAACCTATAAATATAAAGATATCTAAAGACACAAAACCTATAAACTAAGTCTAATCCTCTAGAATTAAGACTTAAAATAATAAATTAAACTACTATATTACTATTCTAAAAGACTATTATAATAAATAACCTACTTATAGATATTAAGAAGTAACTTAAAGAAGATATTAAAAATATAATTACTTAAGTAGAATAAGAGATAAAAGTTAAAAAAGTAATATAAACTAATAATTAAACTTTCGCCTAGAAGGAGAGAGCTAATACTACTAATACTACCTATAGAAAGTCACCTAAAGAAATTATAGTAGTAATAAGAATTATAAGAACTATAAGAGCTATAAATAGAATATAAAGAATAAGTATAAAAATTAAGTAACTCTTATTATAATTAGTATAAATAGTAGTAATAATATTATTAAACTCTTAATACTTAGTAGATACTATCTAGAAGTATAAAGATTAGAAAAGCTAATTAGAATCTATATAAGAAATACTTACTATAAGTTTAATATTCTTATTATTTTAAATAATAAGAAACTTAATCAAGAGATAAATTGTTATGAAATAAGTAGTAATAGGTGGTTAGTACTATCCTTTTAGGCTAGGCAAGCTGTTTTTTGGTATTATAAGTAGCTAAAAGTTGTTTTTATTAATAAATACTAATATATTAGGAAAGAAGGCTTCTATATATAACTACTATTTATAGGTTTTTATAGTAATAAGATAGCTGATGATATAGCTATATATATTCATATAATCCTTAGAAACCATTCTATAATAATTACTCTTAGTTAAAAGAAGAAGCTATACCTTTATAGTCTTACCTTCTATATAGTTTGAATTGTCGTATACTAAGTAACTACTACTATTACTAGTACTTACTATATTATTACTCATATAATTAAAGTTGTTAGAAATATTATTATTACTGTAATTACTATAATTGTTAGATATTTCATAATTATTAGTATTATCTTATCGATATTACGTTTAGGAGTATTAGAAATATTATTATTAGAGTTTCTAGAGTTATACATCTTATTAGTAAAAGTAAGTCTCAAGCTCTTATTATTATTATTATTAGTATTATTATTATTATTATAAATCTATTTATATAGAGGGTAGGTACTAGTACTACTAGTACTAGTACTACTCTTACTTTATATAGAAGTATAACTTCTACTATTCTGTATTTATATAGATTATATAGAAGTATAACTATTATTATTATTAAAAGTAGTATAACTACTATAGGTATTATATATAGTAGGTAGTATTAATAATGTTAATTATTATAGTAATTACTACAGTATTAATTATTATAGTAATTACTATAGTATTAACTGCTATAGCACTTATTATAGTTGATAAGTAATAATATTATTATTATTACCCCGCTTTTAAGCTGAAGTCTATATATTAATCTAGCTTGTCTGATTAGTCTGATTAATAATTAGATAAGGATAATATAATTAATAAGAAGAAATTGAAGAAAGATATTATTATTAAGCTTAAGGTTCCTATTTTTCTAAACTAATTAAAGGGAATTCTATAAATAAAATACATATAGTAGGTATTATTCCTTTTAATAATAGAATAGCTTTTATCTTATAGTATCTTCAATAAAAAGAATATAATTTAACTCTAGCTTTATAATACCTTATTAAAGATAGCTATAATAACTTTATTAAAAAACAGGTTAAAAGTATAGCCTTATTATTCAAATAGTTAATATTAATTATACTACTATTTATTATAAAATTAGTAGTAATAAGTAGTTAATACTACTTTTTCAAACTAGATAAGCTGTTTTTCAGTACTATAAGTAGTTAAAAGTTGTTTTTATTAATAAATATTAATGCGTTAGGAAAGAAGACTTCTGCGTGTAACTACTATTTCTAGGTTTATATAATGATGAGACAGCTGATTATATAACTATACGCGCTTATATAATCCCCAGAAACCATTCAATAATATAAATAGTCCTCTCTATACTAAAATTACAAATACTACTAATAGAATAATACTTATAGTAGTAATAAAGACTTTAATAATGAATCTTAGAAATATTATAAGTTTTAATGAAAAAGAACTAAAATAAGAATCATAAAACTCCTCTTCATCTTCCTTACTTATATACTTATACTTATAATTAGATAAAGTTAGAATTACCTTAATGACTTTAAATATAAGAGACTTAATTATTTAAACTATAAAAAAACCTTTAGTAATAATAAGTCTCTTCTACTTTTTAAAAATAGAAATAGATAACTTAAGAATAAATATAATATACTTTATAGTTTTCTTGTTCTTAGAATAATAAGATGTTTCTTTAAAGTTTTTATGATTAATTATATGGTTATTAGTTTTATTAATAGCCTTACTAATAATTACTATATTAATAGTAGACAAAATAATACCTTTAATTACTTCTTATATACATTTACAACTCCTATGAAATATACTAGAGGCAATAAGAATTTCTTTAGAAGACCTTTTATAAATAGGAGAAGATATCTTAAGATTTCTATATAAATTAGCAATATAATAATAAAAGGATTTTATTTTAAAAAGTAATATACTATTTAATAAACGTTTATAACTAAAGAAAAAGGAGAAATAAAATATATAACTACTTAATAAAACTAATAACTTATATTAAAACTTAAAGACTCTTAACTAACAAAATAATAAATACTAAAAATCAGATTAATATTACTTAACGAATTATAATACTCTTTTATATAATTACTAATTATTATTTAAAGAATTAAAAAAGAAGAATTAGAAGTTATATAACTTTTTCAAAAGATTTATAGATAAAAGAATCTATTTTTAAATCTATTTATAAAACTTACATAAATAGGGAGACATTCTAGAGATTTCTCTCTAAAGAGATATATTAAATTAAGAGAAGTATATTATATATATATACCTCGCGGGATAATATTTATATATTCTTACTAGATATCTAATACTTCTATAGTCTCCTAAGCGATTTTAGATCTAAGAATAATAATATAATTAATTTAATAAAAGTGACTAAATAAAATATTCTAATAAAATAATATTCCTTTCTATATTAATTATACAAAGAACTCTATCAAATTAGAATAATAGTTAATTAAATTATAGTAAGAATTTATAAAGTTAATCAAGCTCCAAATACTTCAAGGATTCTTAGGGACTTCTTATTTACATATAGTTTTAACCTTTTTAAAATGATAATAAATATCTTTTTTATTTGAATAATAAAACTTAAATATTTAATTTATTTTATAAAGACTTTATACTTCTCTAAGTCCAAATATAAATTAATCTCTTATAACCACTTAAAGATTCATATAACTCTATCCTTATACTTACTTTTTAATCTATAGCTATAGATAAGGATATTATTTGATTAAACTATAATATAAGTATTAATAATACTTTAGAGTATATTCTTAATATATTGTTAAAATATTATAGATATGTATATTAATTTAAAAGCAATAATAAGTAATTTAAATAATCTAATGCATTTCTAGAAAGTAATTTTATATTTCTAATAAAATATAAACTCTATAGAAACCTATATAAATATTAATTCTTATGAACTATATTATTTTAAATAATAAGTATAGAAATGCTTTAATGAATAACAAAAGATAATAATTATAAGTACTAATAGTATTAAAAATATAGAAATCTATTTAAAACTACTATTTTCCTTTAAGTCTTCTAATAGAAAAGATAAGCATTTTAACTATAAATAAACTAGTTTAAACTTACCTTTTCTTTATTATATTTATAGTTTAATATTAGGCTTCAAAGAAATATTCTTTCAATCCATTATACAGTAATCCTTATAAGCCCTCCGCTTCGTATAGAGAATATTGAGCACCCAGCTAGAACCTATACTCTAACCTACTTTATAATAACTACTATAATTATAATCACTTTAAGTCTTCGAATATTAAAATATAATACTTTTAACTTTAGGTTATCTTAGTCTTTCTGATTATTAGCTAAGAGCTATAACGGATTTTAATATATATACTTTTTTAAATATTATCTAATAGACTACCTCTAATACATATTTAAAGTATTTAGAATTATTGCTAAATATCCTATTTTTAAATAATAGATGTTTCTCTATTCTTTCAATCTTATACTTCTTAGTCATACTGATAGTTTTATCTATTAGTAATATTTTGAAGTTAAATTTGATTATAGCTATTTTAAAAAAGCTAGGGAGAATAATAAAATTACTTTTATATAATATTAACTTATTTAGACTTTTATAAAAGTAGGTATAGTCTTTATAGTTATCAATAGTTTTAATAAGATTAACATTCATATTGGAATCATAAGGGTTAAATATAATAATAATAATTAGAAATAGTTTATATTCGTATTATTCTTATTATTATTATTACATAAGATTAAGTATAGCATTCAGGCTATTATACAGCTATACCAGCTTATATAAAGCCTAACGACTCTATTTATTTATATTTAAGCGCTTCACTTTAGTTTAAATAGATTATATCTTTTAATAGTTTATATTTAGCCTATATACTATATTATTTCTTTATTATAATTACAAGCCTAGTAGTATTTAATTTATTTCTAAACTACTCTTAATAAATTAATTTAAAGAAAATTGTTTTAAATCTATCTTATTAATTCTTTAATAAACTATTTAAAAGTAATATACTTAATTACTAGTCGTTTGAATATAAAAGTAAAACTATCTAATAGCTCTAATTTTAATTATTAATATAGTATATTGTAATTCTATATAATTAACTGAAATATGTTGAAGTAATTTGATCTAAATAGTAAAATAGATTTTAAGATCTTAAAACTAATTAATCTATTTAATTTTAATAGATGATTCGTCTAAAGAAATACTTCTTAATAGATAACTATAAGCATTAAATTCTTTATTCTTAATATTAAGAGTATTTTTAATTATTATATAATACATCTGAAGTTTTTAATAGTTTATAAGTCTAATTATAAATAAATAAAGAAATATTATAATATAATTTAGATATAGATTAATACTACTATTAATAATAGTCTTACAATACTTATTCAAATGGAATTCTTTCATAATAGTAATATCTCTTGTTAAGCCTTTCTAAAAAGTCTAATATATCAATATATTTAGCATAATTTAATTATTCAATAATAATCTAGAATAAAATATAAGAAAGTCCTTGGGAAAACTAATTTAAATATCTCTAATTTGATATAATATAATAAGTAGTATACTATCTACTTTTAAATTACTATATATTAAATTCTTAAAGTCTAAAGAATACTTATAGTTAAAAAGTAATATTAAGTATTTGATTAATAGATTTCGCTTAATTAGATTATAATTTAATATTAGAATATTATTAAGAGAGAAATTTTCAATTTCAAGATTAATAGTCTAATTAAGTATAACAAGGTTTTTTTATTCTATCTTATATTACTAAAACCTTAATTAAAAACTATAATAAAATACTATTTATATTGATTATTCTTATAGGAACGTTAAATAGTATATTTTAGTTTAAATAAATACCTATATAATTTCATAAATTACTTATACTTTCTAGAAGATTATAAGTGTATTAAGTATATTATAATAAGTTTATATATTGGATTCCTTAATATTTAAATAATAATTATTATTTAGAATAATGATATAAATAAGGTAAATAACTTAACATTATGAACTGTCTATTAGAAATTAGTTAAAAGGAAATAGATAAATTCTAAAAGATATATTAATAAAACTAAAAAAGTATTTATAGATATTTCAAAACTTAAAATAATTCTTTTTAGTAGTAAGTCTAGTAGTAGTAACTACTATCTTTCAGATTTAATATATATAAATACTAATTCCTTTCTTTTTGAAAGGTTAGTTATGATCCCTTCTAATATTTTCTCAACTATTTGAAGATTTTACTTATTTTTAATAAGTATAATATTTAATAGCTATAGAGTAATTTATATTATTAATTTAATAGATTCTTTTAAAAAGGGATCTTTTAAATTAAATAAAAAGAATACTCTTTAATATAGTTTAACTAACTTCCTTATAGTTAGATATAATCAATAGATAATTAGAAATATTTTTAATAATCTAAAAGGGAAGAATATATTAAACTTAATTGTTAGTTCATAATTAGTAAACATTATAATCGATTAATTATATAATTAGTATGTAACTAGTTATTTCTATTAATAATATCTATATCTAGGTTATAATGTATATACATATACTATATATCTTAAGGATAAATCTATATAATAATTCCTTTCTTCTTATTAGTTTAAATAAGTAGGGTAACTATTTAGTTACTTATTACTATAGTTTTAGTTATTTTAGTACTATATTTAACCTAATACTAATAATACTCTCTTTTATAGCTAAAGTGCGTAAAAAAACCGTAAAAGTAGTATAAAGCGTAAAAGTAGTATAAAATGCAAAAATAGTATAAAATGTAAAAGTAGTATAAAACGTAAAAGTAGTATAAAATCGCTTCTAATTATATAAGTCTTTTTGATTATACTAAAAATTGTAAAAATACTATAAATAATATTTTTCTATAAATATACGCCTTTTATTTAATACTATATTAGGTACTTCAGGTTCCTACTATAGTATACCTCTTTTTCTCTTTATTACCTTCTTCTTATTATCCTATATATATTTCTTTACCCTTACTTCTTCTTCTTATTACTATTAGTAGTTTTTATAATGTATCCTTCTATTTATATTATTACTTTATTTATAATTATAAATCCTTTAAAAGCTTAGTTATTAAATTCTTTAATTATACTATTTATAATATTATCTTTATTATTAATCTAATAGATCTTAAGGATTTCTCTTTATTTATATAATTATTAGAATATTATAATATTAATTATAAAGTATTTCTCTTTAGTAATATTTAACTTAATAAAATATTTATCAAAAGAATAAGAGTTAATATAAATTACTATTAATATTATTAATATCTTGAAATATTTAATTATTTATCTAAACATCATAGAAATTATATACTTTATACTATCTCTTATAGTTATACTATAAACCTTGGAAATTAATGTATTTTATATAATTTTTCTTATCTTCATAGAAGAAAAATAGATAATATTACTTTTAAAATTAAAAATATTATTATTTTCATTAATTCCCTCTATCCTTAAGATAATAATAAATCCTACTTAAAATATTATATTCTTATTATTAATAAAAGGTGTATTAGTAAAAATATAAAGCTTTATCTTTTTAATATTAATAAGGATAAATATTAATCTTTTGTTTAATTATTCATTTATTATATAAAATATTTATTAAGTCTCTTAGTATTTTCTTCTATTAGGCTTTAGTATTAAGTTATGAGAAAGAAGTTAAATTAAACTTCTAATTAATATATAGAAGTTATATATACCTTCCATACCTGTTATATAATATATACTAACCTTATTTTTATCAGAAGTATAATTAATATGTCTGATTTCTCTATTTTAGTTTTACTATAAATCCCACTTATGAAAACTCTACTTTTTCTTATTGAATTTAAATAAGTAGAAGCTAAAGATATTATTTATTTATATATTTATAATATTAGAATATAAGTTATCTATTTTAGAGATTATAAAGTATAAATTATACTATAAGATTTCTATTCTTAATTTGTTTTTATAGTAATTAGAGTATATTATATACTAATATATACTTAATTCTATAAACCTATATAATAACTAGATAATAATAATAATAATACTTTCTAAGTATACTTATCACAAGCTAATAAGTAGTTTTACTAAGATAAAATAGTTTAGTAATACTTCTATTTATATATATATTTAAGTAATATTATAGAAGTAGACTCCTATAGAAATATTAGAATATAATATTACTAATAGTATGAATATAAAATAATAGTTAACNAATATTATAGAAGTAGACTCCTATAGAAATATTAGAATATAATATTACTAATAGTATGAATATAAAATAATAGTTAACTTATTATATTATTAGTAATTATATAAAGATATTAGTTTTCTCTTAATTATTAAATCTCTTAATAACTAGTTATAACTTCTTATATAATACATTATTAATACTTTTAATCTTATTAATAAATTTAAGACTAAAGATCCTTATTTATTTATACTTTTAAATATTAAAATATTTAAAATATAATATTCTTTTTACTAATAAGGCTTTTTATTCTTTAGTATATAAAATTTTGAAAACTTGTTTAATATTATAATAAAGTTATATTAGTAGAAATTAATAGTTTTAGTTAATACTTCTACTTCTTTTACTATAAAGTAGATATTATAATATATAGTATTAAAAAGACTTATTTTTATAATAGAAGTATTATTCTTATATGATTATCTTTATTACTTTAGTTTTTCTTTAAATATTACTATTATAATTATCTTTTCAAATAGAACTTCTCTTCTAGTTTTAGTTTTATAGAAATTTATATTATTACTTTTTTTAATTTAAAACTAATAATATAATTTAACTATTATTATTGAGAAAGTATTTAGTCTACTTTCTATCTCTATAATATATATCTTACTATTAGTTAAAATAAGCCTAAAGGGTTTAATTTAACCTTAGTATTTTTAGTAGATATATATAGTTAATTATAATAGGAATTAGTAGATAGATATTGTTAAAAAGCTATTATATATACTTAAGATATCTAAAACCTAGTATTATATATAGAGTCTATATACTTCTTCTATTCTTCTATAGATAATTATTATATATCTTATTATATATAGAGATAGTAGTAATAATGTATTAAAATATAAATATATTTTAAAAATAAGTAAAATTAGTATAAAGCTATTAAAGCTATTAGTATTATTAATTATTTTAACT
>QAPG01000332.1:0-26495 GCA_004366825.1 Colletotrichum spinosum
TATATATATATATATAAATTATTAAACTTTCTCCCTGAAAATAATAAACTCAATTTAAATAATAAATCAGAATTCTAATTCTATTAATTAGAGTTCTTATAATCCTTTCTAAAATATTAGATTTATAAATATAAAGAAATATAATGATATAAATAATATTAAAATAAGAATTTAGTTACTTTTGCTCAGTACTTGGAATAACATCTAAGCTCTTTACCCTATATATAGATTTAACTATAAGGCTTACCTAATAATAGTATTTATACTAATATCATCTTATAACTAGTTAAAATAGTAATAAAATTACCTATTATTATAGATAATTATACTTCTAGTTCTAATATTTAATCCTATAGTAATAGAAGACTTTATAGTAATAATCTATATAGAGATAGCTTTATTAAAATTAGGGCTTAATATATATAGCTTAAAGTAACTACTAAGGTTATAAGGTTAAGAACCTTTTTAAACTACTTGAAGATAAAATAAAATAGAACGCTAAGAGTTAGGCGTTCTATAACTTATCGTTCTTCTATATCTTTTATGTTAGATTTGAAATCCCTTCGAAATTTATATAATTACTTGTAAAAGCAAAAAACAATCGTCTAGCTATCCCACAAGCTACTGTGCTGAGCTAAAGATTTCAGAGACTAGTTATTGATTAGATAATACCTTAATATCGATATATTACTATAATACTAATTACTAGATATTTTAGAGTATTATAGTATTGGAATTATAAGAGTTTTAATAGTTATTAAGCTATATTAGAAGTATCTATATCTATATAAGTATTATTTATACATTAGTTATATTTAATTATTATATTAAGATTCTTTACTAACAAGAATAAACTGAATTCTATTCTATTTATATAGAAAGTATAAGTTAACCTATATTAGTAGTAGAAAACCTTTATATTAGTAGTATAAAGTCTCATCTTAGGGGTAAGTAAGGCTTAGTAAAGATATTAAGGTTATAGATATTAAAACTATAATAAATATTTGAATAGAATAACTATAGTTAGTAGTAATTAAATATTTCGAAATATTTGAATTATATGTTGATAGCTATAAAGGTATAAGGTTGAGAAGGCGTAAGGGTATGAGGTTATTATAGAAGGAGTTATTGATTATTTATTATTTATAAAAAGGTTAATATAGGATATATATACTAGCTACTATAGTTACGAAGGGTTTAGCTTTAGATTAACTAGGGCTAGCTATAGTAGTAAGTAGGGGGTAATGAGGGCTAAAGTTATACTTTAGGGGGTGATATATCTATTAATAGTTATAGTAGAGAGCGAGCTATCGGCCCCTCCTACTAAAATAAGAATAAACATCTTTTATTATTTTATTAATAAATTCATTACTTCTATTAGTATTAAATTGCTTTTCTTTTCTCTTATTATTATGATTATTTACTAGTTCTTTGAACTTAAGAAAGACTTGAGAAACGTCTTTAACTAACTTAATCTTTAATAGAAATCCATAAGTAAACCTAGTTAATTTACTAATAAGTTAAATAAATCTATTAAACGTATTATATACTATAAGAGTTATAAGTCTATATCAATCCAAACTCATATAATCTTATCATTAAAGATTATATTTTTATCTTTTAATATTTCCATTAATTCTATTAGTAAAGCTTCCTTTAATATAGGCTTCGCAAATAGAAAGAATACCTATTTAATTTACTTTATAAGATACATCTAAAGTATTATCTTTCAAACTATTTTGAACTCTTATATTAATATAATTTAAACAATTATATAGAAACTAAATATATTATAATATAATAGTAGAAAGAATAATATCGTTTTATGAAATACAAACATTAAATCTATAAAAACTATTCTTGTTAAATCTTACTATTAAAATAGAATTCTTTTCTATATCTTATAAGAAGAATTATTTCTCATATATTGATATAATTCTTATAATATTAAGTTTATTTTGAAATAATAAATTAACTCCTAATCCTAGAATATAAAAAACTTCTTTTGATATAAGAACTTAAATTTATAGAGATATTATAGAGTTTTTTATTATTCTAATTATAAAATATATAGTATTTCTCTTTTTAATCTATTTTAAACCTAGGTTTATATTAAATAAAATAGATTTATCTTTAATTATATACATAGTAATAGTAGTTCTTAAGCAAAAATGAATATTCCTTTAATTATCCTTTTAGATTAAGCGTTTAGAATTTCTAGTAACTTATTAATTTATTAAAGAAACTAGAATTATATTATTATTATTATTTCGTTTTGTAAGGGGTTTTTAGATAATTCTTATATTATCAAAAACATCATTCTTTTTAGAATATATATCAAGATCTATATCTTTAGAGATAAATTCTTGAGATCTATTAATTTCTTTATTTTTCTCTTCTAATAACTTATCTTCTATTATATTATTTTCTCTAGTTCTAGTTCAAGTAATATTAATAGATTCTAAACCTTCCTTTTTAAATCTGTTCCTATTTCTATTACTACTTTTAATCAGGATATTCTTCTACTAATTTGGAGATTTCTTTAGATAAGAATAGGTATAATCTTTTTAGTATAATTACTAGTTTCATAATTATTATAAAAGATTCCTTTCTATTTTTATAAGACTTTTTAATAATTCTTACATTCTTCCTTTTCTAAATACTTTTAATATAATTGATTAAATTATTATTTCTTCTTTTAGATTTATATTATAAATAAGAAAATAATGCAGTTAAAATATAAGGTTTCTATTAGATTTAAAGTTCTAAATTATAGAAGTAATGAAACCGTTATAATTAGAATTAAGGCTATTCAAGATATATATTTCAACTATTTATTCAAATAATTCTAATTTATTATAAGATAGAATATTAGTTAATCTTTTAACTTTATTTAGAAATCCTTCTATATTACTAACGTTACTTAAAGTGGTATTAACGACTTCTTGATAAATTCAGAATATTTTAGTAAATCCTAAAGGCCTCTAGAATTCTTATAAATATTTAATTATCTTAAAAATATCTATTATATTCTTAATAATTTAAAGAATTTTATCTCTATAGTATGATTATATATAATCTAAACCCTTTCTACTTTTAGTTTTACCTTTAGAAGTAATAAGTTTAGTGATACATATAAACGTATCTTTAATAACAAGTGAAACCTTAATATCAATAAACTAAATCTTATAATTACTACTTCCTACTAATTTAGAAATAGAAATTCTAATAGATCTATCAATTTTATTGAAGTTAAATAAATTATTGAAATATATTTCTAGAAGAAGCCTTCTTTAAAAGAATATAAAAGTCTCATAATAAAGAATATAAAGAAAACCTATATTCTCTAGAAAAGTAAAAATAAAGATTAAAGTCCTTCTTTTCTATTTAACATAAACATATAACTTAAAGAATGAATTTAAAAATCAGAAATCTAAATTTGTGTAATTTCCTTCTCTTGTTTAAATAAATTTAATGTTTCTTTTTTATAAAGTCAACTGAAAACCATAATAAAATTTAAGATACAAAGAGTTGATCTTCTATATATATATAAATCTTTTTACTATTAAGTTTATTATAAATTAAAAAGGAAATAAATTTTGGGGAAATTACAAAACGTAATTAATTGAAAATAAATCTCGAATATCCAAAAGATTAAACAGAGTTACAATAAGTAGAAAAATGAGTTTTTTAAGTTTTGAAATAATTTATTAAATAAGGTTAAGCTTCTTTCTGAAAATAGATTAATTCTAGGAAGGTATTTGGTTTTTATAAAAGTAGTAAAAGATTCGAGATCTTTATAGATTTTATTATATAATTCAAGTTTTATAAATAAATAAGAAGAATGATTATTTAAAGAATAAGGTGTAGAGTCTTTAGATTAAGAAGAACTGATTTTATAACTTATGAGAACAAATAGATAGATAGACAAATTAAAAGTTAAATTATAACTATAGATAACTGTAAAGTTAGGAGAAATATAATATAATAAAAGTAGTTTTGTCAATATAAAGACTTAGTGAAAATACGTATAATAATAATAGTTAGATAGAAGGAGGAATAATACTTTAAGTAATAGTATAATTAACAATTTCTAATTATTATTTATAGAGATATTAATATCTTTATATAGAGGGTTTATTTTGAGGGTCTAGTTATACTACTAGAGTTTGAACTATAGTTGTAATATATAGACTATTATAATTATAATATATAAAGTATTACAATTATAATATATATATATATATATTAATAAAATATTTATACTATTATAACTATAGTTTATAATGTATTATAACTCTTATATATAGGCTTAAGTATAATATATACTATAGTATAACTATAATATATTAGTTACTATAACTATAGTATATAAAGTATTATAACTATAATATCTATAGCTTGAACTACTTCTAATATCTTATAAAAGAGTAAACCTCTATAAATTTACCTTATTTACTCAAGAACTACTAGAGGTAAAAAGTAAAATAAGTATATATTTATAGAGCGACTTTTATATGACTTATTCATATAGAAATATTGTAGAATAGCTTATTACTTCTATGAGAATAATAGAAATAGAAGTTCTTTATGTATTAGAATAAATCTAATAGTAATTAATTCAAGAACTTTACTATTAGTATAGATATTAGCTTTATAAATAATAGTAATTATTAAAGCAACTTTGCGGTATATATTATATACATGTTTAGAAGTATAATAATATAATAAACTGATAAATACAATACGATTAGTATTTCAATCACTATAATACGACTTTTAATATTATTCTAGATTACTTAAAAAACTACTTTTACTAATATTCTATTATGATATTCTCAGTAAATTCTATAATAAACATGTTCAATAGAAGTAAGATATATAAGTTTTACTCAGGTATTTAAATTCAATATCATTTAGTTACTTTTCCTCTATACCTAGAATGGTATCTAAGCTCTACACTCTATATATAGATTTAACTATAAATCTTATCTAATTACAGTATTTATACTAATACTAGCTCACAACTAGTTAAGATAGTAATGAAATTACCTATTGTCGTAGACAATTATACCCCTAGTTCCGATATTCAACCCTATTATAAGTAATAAATAATATACTTCTTTAATCACGAAAATAATATAGCTATAAGTAAAGCTTTAATATACAGATATTTATAGCTACTAGATATAATAAAAAGCGCGGTAAAAGTATTTTGAAATTAAATATATATATTTTAGGAAAGCTTATAGCTAATAGGTTTATAAAGCGTTTCTATAGTTACTAATATAGCGTCTTTATAAGCCAGATTAATATAATAGACTCCCTAAACTACTTAAAATTATATTAAGAAAAGGAACTTTAAAAGGAGTTTCTAAAATTTAAGTATTTCAATAAAACTTTTAATTACTAGTTAGAATCTATAAATCGTTGACTATGGTAATAATAAAGTTGAATAAAAAACTTACAAATACTTGAAAACCCTTCTAGCTAATAAGAAGTATCTAAATAACTTATAAATAGTATTATCTCTTTTACTTTAAGAATAGAGATTTAATGAAAGTAATAGAATTGTAGAAAGAATTTCTTTCAAAATATAAATAAAAGGTTTAACTAGTATTATTTGAAAACGCTAGCTTATATATAGCCTTGAAGACTAAAGGGATATACTAGGAATAATATACTTAAAAAGTAAACTTTATACTAGTTAAACTTAGATATTATTACTATTTTCATAAGCTTTACCCTCTTTAAACTATTTAAAATAAAGCTTTATATAGTATATACAGCTATATTTAGTTATCTTTACTATTTATTAGGTTTTGCTTTCTCATCATATATCACGATATTCTATACTTATACTATTACCTATATAAATCATCTTTTTCAGTTCAAATAATAGAACTAATTCTCACTTACGATTATTAGTAATTCTTTTACTTTATTTATTATTTATAACAGTCTTTACTATTAGTCTCTTCATATATCAACCTCTTTAATCTTTCAAATATTATTTCAATAAAACTAGTTTACAAAGTATATTGAAATTCCTTATAGTCATTTTACTATTCAGTTAATATATATCTTCTATTTCTCTTATATACATCTTATTACTTTTTATATCTTTATATTTACTTATATATATACTTCAAATATTACTTTATATCTTTCTACTTACTATTTATCACTTCTTGGTTTCATTTATTCCTTCTTTTTCTATTAAACTTACTTTCTTCTTTTTCCTTTTATTCTTAACATATTATATCTTTTATAATATTATTCTGAACTGTTATTATTATAATAGTCTTCTAATTAGTCATTTATAATGACGACAATAATATTGAAAAAAACATTTTATATTCATAATCTAATAATTATATATATATAATCTAATAACTATACATATCATTCTAACTATTTATCTTTATTATATTTAATATTAGTCTTTAGCTTTATATGGAGAATATTTAGCTCCTAGGTAAGACTTATATCTTAACTTATTTTCTACTACTAGCTATAGCTATAATAATGTTAAGTCTTTAAATTAGTATAATATATTGAATTTTAAGTCACACCTTCCCTCCTATTAACCAATAATAAGCTTTATAAAAAGTAGACTCTAATAGATATATACCTTTAGACTTAAGTGATATCGAATAAGCTACTTCCAAGATATATTAAAAGTATTTAAAACTAGCTTTAAATACCTTACTTTTAAACACTAGATATTTCTTCATCACTTGAATTTTATTTTCTTAGCTTTACTAATAGCTTTATCTTCTAATAATATATTAATACTTAAGATAGTTATAGCTATTTTAAAATAGCTAGGAAAGGTAATAATATTACTTCTATATAAAGCTTTTCTTTCTAAGCTTTTATCGAAATAGCTATCATCTTTATAGTTATTAATAACTTCTATAAAGTTAATATTTATCTTAAAGTTACAAGGATTAAGTACAGTAATAGTTCTTATTACTGTTATTGCTACTAGTAGACTTTAATAAGTATTAAAGATAACTATAAATGAGTAATTTAAAGAATAGTTAGCTAGTCTATAGCATTTTGCTTTCTTTTATATCTATAACTAGTATTACTAAGATATACTAGTAGTATTATTAGTATCTAACTAGTATGATTTAATAAAATAAATACTACTATTATAAGTTTAATACTTTGAAGCTATTATTATATAAACTATTATAAAGTCTATACTTATAGGTTTATATATGTAGTTATTATTCTATTACTTTTCAGCTTCTATATATACACTTTCTAATTTAAGCTATGTCTGAACTAGAAACTATATTACGAGGTTCTTTTTGTTACCTTTATCTATATAAGTATATATGAGCTATAATATCTCATTAAATATTTTTCTATTATAAGGATTATTTACTAAGTACTATATATAGCTATCTGCTAGGCAAAGGAGGTTAAATATATAATGCTCTATTCTATTTAGATATAAAGAAGTAATTCTAAAATACTAATAAATATATGTTTAAATATCTTCTCTATAAAAATAATAAATAGAAATATCATACTATAGACTATTAGGAAAGACCGATAGCTTACTCACTACTATAACTATTAGTAAATATACTACCCCTTAAAGTATTATTTTAGCTTTCCTATACCTTTACTAATTATTATGACTCACTTGTAGTTAATCTTAAGTTAAACTTCCCATAGCTATAACTAGTATACTTACTTTATATTAACCTTCTTATAGATAATAAATAACTAGTAACTCTTTTCATAATACTTTTATACTTTTATATCCTTATACCCTACGCTTTTATATCTTTACATCTTTATATTTTATACCTATATATAATTCAAATATGTTAAGATATATAATTACTACTAACTATAAGTACTTCATTAAAATATGTATTCTAATTTTAATATTTATAACTTCAATATTTTTAGACTACATTTTACTTACACTTAAAATAAGATCTTATATTATCAATATACATATGTTCTATTACTAATATAAACTAACTTACAATCTCTATATAAATATTATAATTCTTTACGTACTCTTATTAGTACATAATTCTAATTTATTAAGTATTTATTTAGTTTTATACTTTGTTTAGAATAATATTAAAGCTCTTCACCCTGTATATAGACTTGTCTATAGGTCTTACGTAATAATAGTATTCCTACTAATACTAAGTTATAACTAATTAAAATAGTAATAGAATAATCTATTCCTATAGACAATTATACTCCTAATTCGTATGTTTAACTTTATAGTAATATAAAACATTGTAATAATAATTAGAAAGACTTTTCTTTAAATTAAAGCTTAATATATATAACTAAAAGTAATTATTAAAGTTATAGAATTAAGAACTTTAATAAGTTTCTTAAGCATAAAATAAAAAAGAATACTAAAGGTTAGGTTTTCTATAATTTGTCATTCTTCTATATTTCTATTATAGAATTATAATTCCTTTAGGATCTATATAATTATTTGTTGAAAGGATACTATAGAATAAATATAGAAATGTCTAATTGTAATTATTATAATTAAAATTATTATTCTATTAAAATAGGTTTTGATAAAAGTATCTTAAGTATTAAGAACAAGAAATAGGTCATAGATATTGAAAAGAATATTATCTAATTAATTTATAACTCATGAAATTAAGTTAAGAGTATTAGGGATTAAGTATTAATTAGATAATATTGTAATATTAATATATTATTATAATATTAGTTATTAAGTATTTTAGAATCTTATAATCATATAATTATAGAAGTTTTAATAGTTTTTTGATTATATCAGGAGTATTTATATTTATATTTAACTTTATCTATATATTAGCTATATTAAATATATTAAACTTACTTATTAATAATAGTAAGCTGAATCTTACCATACTTATATAGAGATTGTAAGTTAGTTTGTATTAGTAGTAGAGAACCTTCATGTTAGTAGTATAAAGTTTCGTCTTAAAACTTAATAAAGCTCTAATATATCAAGTATAAATAATATATAAATATTGCTAAAGTAGTTTCAAGCTTCTTAAACTTTCTATAATTATAATGTGATAATACTATATGATATCTAATAACTAGTATTATAGTATTATATGATAATTAAAGTATTATCAATCTTCAAGAAATTTAACTTAATATAGTAGTTTACAGAGTTATATAAGAAGCTTACTATAAGAAATACTTTAGTAATACTTTATTAGTATTATAATAAACTAAAAGAGTTTATACTTTATGTAAAAACTCTTTACTAAACTATAGGAATAATAATTATATACGATTCTAATAATAATACTCTATATAAACCCTGATGTTTAAATCTATAATATACTTCGGGAGGGGCCGATAGCTCGCTCTCTATTACGACTATTAGTAGATATATTACCCCCTGAAGTACAACTTTAGCCTTCTTACCCCCCTACGAACTATTATAGCTAGCTTCTAGTTAATCTAGAACTAAACCCCTTATAGCTACAGCTAGTATACCTACATTATATTAACCTTTTTATAGATAATAAATAACTAATAACTCCTTCTACGACAACCTTATACCCTCATGCCTTTACACCCTCACAGCTACGCATAATTTAAACATCTCGAGATATTTAATTACTACTAACTATAGGTACTCTATTCGAATATTTATTATAATTTTAATATTTATAATTTTGATATCCCTATTATAGACTAAGCCCTATTTACTCTTGAGATAAAACTTTATACTACTAATATGAAAGTTTTCTATTACTAATATAAGCTAACTTATAATTTCTATATAAGTATAGTAGGATTTAGCCTGCTTTTATTAGTGAATGATTTTAATATATTAAGTGCAGCTGATATATAAATAATATTTGTATAGATATAGATATTTCTAGTATAGTTAGATAGCTTTTAAAACCCCTATAATNATAATATTTGTATAGATATAGATATTTCTAGTATAGTTAGATAGCTTTTAAAACCCCTATAATTATATTATTATAATACTTTAAAATATTTAGTAACTAGTATTATAATAGGGTATTAATATTAAGGTATTATCTAATTGATACCTAGTTTCTAATATTGCTAACTTAGTATAATATCTTATAAGATAATTAGACGATTTGTTTTAAATATCTATAAGTTGCTTATTAATTATAATATTTAGAATAATTTTATTAAGGTTTAGTTTAATATACTAATAGTTTTAGTTATAATAGTTATAACTAGATATTTCTATATTTATTTTTTAGTTATTTTTTTATAAGTAGCTATATAGATTTTGAAGAGATTTTAGTTTTATTATAAAAGTTATAGAAGAGTAATAGATTATAGAATACCTAGCTTTTAGTACTTTATTTTATTCTATCTTAAGAGGTTTATAAAGGTTTTCAACTTTATAATTTTAGTAGTTATTTTTAGCTATATATATTAAACCCTAGTTTTAATAAGGTTCTTTCTAATTATTATTATGAGGTTTTCTATTACTATAGGGTTAAATGTCGGAACTAGGGGTATAATTATCTATAATAATAAGTAATTTCATTACTGTTTTAACTAGTTGTAAGCTAGTATTAGTACGAATGCTGTTATTAGGTAAAATGTATAGTTAAATCTATATATAGGGTGAAGAGTTTAGATATTATTCTAGGTATAGAGTAAAAGTAACTAAATAATATACTTCTTATTACCCTTCTAATTTATTATTATAATTATGTTTACTATTAATAGTTTTAATACTATAGTAATAACTTCTAATTACTTAAATTAAGTTAACTAATTAGAAACATTTATTTAAAATACTTTCTTTTAATACTACTATTATTAAATAGTCCTTTTAATAAGAAGCTTCATAAGCCTTTTACTTTACATAGAGACCATTTAGCACCCAGCTAAGACCTATGCCCAACCCTACTCTATACTAATTGCTACAGCTATAGTTACTTTAAATCTTTAAATTATAATAATATTATACTAACAGTATATAACACTACGATATCTCTAACCTTAAGCCTTCCTAACTATTATCTAACGACTATAATAGATTTCAATATATATATCTTTCTAAAGAGATAAAGTAATATCTAATAAGTAACATCTAATATATATTTAAAACATTTTGAGTTATTACTAAATATTCTACTTCTAAACGCTAGATTCCTTTTTCTTCTTTCAATCTTATACTTTAGTTATACTAATAGTTTTATCTATAAGTAATATTTAAAACTCAATTTAATTATAGTTATTTAAAGAGGATTAGAAAAAGTAGTAAAGTTACCTTTATATAATATTAATATATTTAAATGTTTAAAAAAGTAGCTATAGTCTTTGTAGTTAGTAATAGGTTTAATAAGATTGATACTTATATTAAAGCTATAAGGGTTGAGTATAGTAGTAGTAGCTAGGGGTAGTCTACATCCTTATTATTATTATTAGTAGTAGTAGTAGTAGTAGTATTACTATAAATAGCTATGAAATTAAATATATTAAAGATAGCTATTGACTTATATTCTAAGGATAAAGAAAGGGCTAGTCTATAGCAGTCTATTGCTCTCTTTTATCTATAAGGCTAGTATTATTAAGATATACTAGTAGTACTATCAGTAGCTAGTTAGTATGAGTTAATATTATAAGTATTACTATAAGACTATCATATTGCCTATACTAGTAAGTTTGCATACTTAGTTATTATTCTATTACTTTATATTCTTTATAACTTTCTAAGTTAGAGCTAGATCTAAACTAAAGGCTATACTACCGAGTCTTTTTAATTATATTTGCCTATAGAGATATATATAGACTATAGTATATTATTAAATTCTTTCTTTATTATAGAGATTTAATACTAGGTATTATATAAGGCTACTTATTAAATAGGGGGCTAAGTATATGATATATTAATACTAATAAGAAAATTCATATTATATTTACCCTAAGTGTTTTTATATTATATTGTTCTTTTTATCAATTTATAAAAAGCTTTCTTCTTTTCTTTTTATATAATCCTACATTCTTTTCTTTAGAATTATACAACCTTTTATTCTATACCTATTATAATACTACTATCTTATTATCTTTCTACTTATATTCCCCTTTTTATATTCTTCTTGTTATTATATCTATTACTATTACTACTCATTCCAAACCTCCTAATAACAATTCCTCTTATTATTATCCTACCTTGAAGTATACTATTTATACTTATCTTAATTATCTTATAAAGTATAGTTTTACGAATTAAAGGAACTGATTCTTCAATATAATTATTTCTATTCTTTCTATATATTATTCTAAATAAAATAAAAATAACCGTTTTAAATCTATATACTATATTATAACTAATCTTATTACAAATATTTAAGTATAAACAGTAATTATAAATAAAACTTTTATTTCTTTACTATTAATTCTAAAGTATGTACTATTAGCTATTAAATTAACAATTTAATTATATTTAATAATATATCATTTCCCACTTGACGTAGTAGTTTAACGTCTAGCTAGCCTTTACTATTTTATAGTAAGAGTAATAGGTTCGAACCTAATAGTAAGTAGGTATAACTAGTAATTATCAACCTTCTAGTTATATAAACTCAGTATAATAACTACTATTAACTATTAGCTCTTACTAATAACTATTAATGATAAGTAATTATTAATAATGAGTAATAAGTAATATTAGCTAGTAATAGGTATTATGGAATAACTTATTATAATTTGTTAAAGAATAATTATAATATATATAGGTTTATATTTTCCCCATTTATTAGCTATCATATTCACTCACTATATTTATTACTTAAATCTCTCTGTATTTCAATAGTTCCTTAGTACTAGTAGTATCTATAAAGTAAATGAGGTAAGAGCCAACGATTAGATATAGTTTCTTTCAAAGGGTCCTGAGGGGTATGTGACTTTAGATAGATTAAAAGCTTTCAATATAACTACTATAATATATTTGAATACTACTTAGCTTTCTTATTCTAATAGTAATTTCCTAAAGTCTTAATAATTAAGTATAGTAACTTATAAGTAGTATTATATTAACTTTAAAATAATAATATATCTGGACAAATAGAGATACTAAATAGGGATAGATTAGTAATTAACTTCAGACTAATTATATTTATTATTCATTTTAGCAGAACTTTCAAAATACTATACAGAAGTAGATTTAACATTTTATCTATATTTCTACCCCATAATATGTATATTTATCTATATTACATAGAATTTAGTTCTCTGTTATATTTATATATAATTCTTCAAATAAAGATATTATATATATAATAAAGTAAGTTATTAGTATATAAGATATATTCTCAGAGGGAAATCTACTTTATTTAATAAACTTATATTAAATACTAATTTTCAAATATACTTTATAATTATATACTAAGCCTTCTTTAAAACATCTAAAGATATCAACAGTCTAAAAGATAATTGTAATAAATACAACAATACTTTTGTATAATATTAAATATAATATATACGAAGAATAATATTACTATTTTCCCCAAAGAACTTTTAATAATACTTATAATGAAGATGTTTCTATCCTCAATAGAAGTAAAATTATCAGAATGCTCTAAAATTAGGTAATACTCTATACTTTTAAAAAAAGGAGTATTTATAGCGGTAAAACTATTATTATAGCTCTTGAATATGTTTTTATATTCAAGAACCTTTGTTCAAATACTATTTTAAGGTATTTTGTCTAATTAAGGTATTATTAAGTTCTTAATTATGAGATATGTATAGTTTGATATCTTTAAATTAATAGTTAATGTTTCTATTCCTTCATGTTACTCTTAAATAAACTAATAATAATATACCTTAGTAAAACCTCTTTAATTATGATTTCTAAAATAATTAACATATCGATGTTCCTTAGTATTAGAATATTGTATATAGTGCTATATAATTTGTTTTTTCTATTCTACTTTATAAATATTAATTGCCTTAATATTATATTCAATAATGCTTATCACTTATTCTATTAAATGATGAGAAGGTTATATTAATTATTTTGAAATAGTAATATTTATAGATATTCCCTAATGAAGACAGAATGATTACTTCTTTTCCCTCATAAAAAAGATATAGAGACTTTACTTGTATATTAAATATTTAGTTATTATGTATCTTAATGATACTGTTAATAAAATAAAATATCTAACTCAAAAGTATACCTTTAAAATACTTAAGAAGCACTACTATTGATATTAATCATATAGTATAACTCACTTCTATTTCTATCTGAGTATTTATAACCATATTAGCTTCAACTTTAAAATTATTATCAATGTCATATATATTCATAGTTATCTTACATTCTATGTTATTCATACTACAGTATTATTTAATATTACTTAATCCTATGTATAGATCTTAGTAAAAGTAGTGTGGGGAGTCTTTGAGATATATTAGATTAATATATACTAAGCGTTTTGCAAATTCACTATCATTAGTTCAAATGCAATATCTTAATTCAAAGACTTTGAATTAGAAGTAAAAACAACAGAATGAATAGTTTATATTCTTTCTATTGAAATATATTACAATATTAATAAGATCAACTATTACTATATACTTCTCTATTATATATATAAAGTTTACTGTGATAAATTACTTGTTTGAACTTAAAATATATTCTTTTAAATAATGTATAAAGTAATCAATAATATTATTAGACTGAATAGCTTCATATTCGCTCTACTTATTTTTAGAATAAATCTATACTTTAAAGAATATTCTATTCTTTTGTAAGTCTTAGTATTTAGATTTATTTTATATAAAGTGCTATAGAAAAAGTCTATTATTAAAATATGAAATATATATTTAATACTACTTGAGTAATATATGATAATTTTAATATCTTTCATATTATATTTCTTCTATTCTATTTATATAAATATATATTAAGAGAGAAATAGCTTATAAGATGGATATTACTTCTTTACTACTTATAATTAGATATACGGTCTGAAATTACCTTATAATCTTTAGAAATATAGATTTATAATTATGCGAGTTTCTATAATTACTATAAGTACTGATTCTAAATATATTTAAAGATTATAAAAAAATAAAGAGATAAATAGAGCTTTATAATTCTAAATGGTTATATTTGTTATATCTATTATTATCTCTAATGGAGAGACTAATAGCTTATTCTCTACCATAACTATTCGTAGGTATGTTACCCCTGAAGTATAACTTTACTTTTCCCATCCCCCTACTAATTACTAAAGCTAATCTTTAGTTAATCTAGAGTTAAAGCTTTCGTAGTTATACTAATTAGTATACCTACTCCATATTAACCTTTTAAATAATAGATGACTAATAATTCTTTTTATAATAGTTTTATATTCTTATATATTTATATTCTTATATTCCTATACTATTATACCTATTAAGTTATAGTTTAAATATTTCAAGATATTGAATTAGCATTAATTCTTATAGACTTAAGCCTTAAAGCCTATATAGGAGATTACTATTAAGGCTCTATATAGCTACTTTTCCTATAGTCTAGTAAAGAGGTTTGACCTTAAGTATAAATCTTTTAAGTTCATTATAGCTCTATTAAAATACTACTAAAGTATTTCTTATAACTGACTTCTAATATTACTAGACCTTTTACATATATTTGATTTAAGAGTAAATAATAAACCATATAAAAGAAATACAACAAATTTGAAGAATACTAATAAATACTAATAATCTAGAACCCTTCATAAAGGTTCTAATAGATTCATAGTAAATTAATTTAATAGGAAATAAAAACTAATCTTTCTAAGAAATTTCTATATAATTTTAATAAGATTATGAAGTAGCTTTATAAGTAATATAGATATCTTATATAAAGAAGAAATTACTTTTTATTAATACCTCTTTTAGTAGTAATATCTTTTATTTTTTATATAGTAGATAATCATATAGTATAAATCAGAGGTTAATCAAGTTTTTATTGGGGGACTTCAAAGTTTCTCATGATCTTTATAAACTAGTTTAATATTAGAGGTTTATATATAAGTAAATAACTTATATATAATATAGAAGTTTCAATATAATTAAAATATTAATATGTTTTTTAATATTTTAAGAAGTATTATGAAAGCCTTCATCATAGTATTTAAGCTTTTCAGGAAATTTACTATTTCTATTAGGAATTTAAATAGATATATATTAAGTTTCTTATTAAGTTTAAACTAATTATAAAATAGATAAAAAGGTATTCCTAAGTAAAGGATATTTAGTTAAACTATCTCTAATCAATTCTCTTTTACCAAATTCAATAGTTACTATTAATCATAATATGAATAAGATAGATTACCATACTATAATTAGATACGATTATAGAATTATAATGGATCTCAAGATTCCTAATATAGAGTTATAAAACTATGACTAACTATAACCCATATCCTAACTAGAACTAATAATTAATTAGAATAAGAATAGATAGATAATTAATATAGAAATAACCTTAGCTACTTTAATATTAATGGAATAGTATGATAATACCACTTTCTCCTATTTTAAAGAGATAAATAAAAAAGTAATTACAACTAGTAGGCTTTAATTAACTCTTATTATAAGTATATATAAAGCCTAGTAAGTAGATTCTGTAATTACTTAAGTATATATATAATTAGTACTTATATATATTATAATACTAAAGATTATTTTACTACTAAATATAAGCTATCTTCTACTTATATATCAGTTATATTTGTTGTTAAAATTTAGGCTTTATAGTTCGATAAAAAGATTGTGAATAATAATAAAGAAACTTAGTGTCTTAGAAAAGACTTTTTAAGAAGGAGATAAGTATAACTACTAATAATGATATTATAGTAACAGATAAAATGTAAAAGATATAGAGATAAATCAATAAATTATTTCTTTAGTCTTTACATTAATAAATAATAAGCTTTTTGTTTCTATCGAGAGTAATAGTAATTGTGAGTATTATACAGTAATTAGTAAAGTATTTATAAAATACTAGGGTTCTACATTAATGATATTAATATAGTTATATTAATTAAGTATTGTTTGAAGTAGTACCTAAGAAGCTTATATTAGAAATCTAATTAGAATATATATCAATTTTTATAAATAAACATTCAAGGCTTTATTCTATATACCCTCAAGAATGATATAACTAGTTATTTTAGGAAACTATAATTATAATACCAAGGCGTTATCTCAGACTTTATAAGAAATGAAATAGGAATAGATATGGTAAGTAGTTTTATTACTTAGGTTATTGATAATATATTAAAAGAGATATATATAGATAGATTTATAAACCTTATTAGATCACTAGTTATAATATTCTCTAGTTTAAAATAAAGGAGATATAAGTAATTAGAAACTGATTTAATATAGATTAATAGAGTTCTAGTAGTAATATCACCAGTTGTTTTAGAATCGCTAATATGTATTTTACTTGTTAGTCCTTTTATAGATTTATTGAATAAGGATATAAAATATGATTTTCTTTTCTATTAGGAACTTCTAAATTATTATACTTATTCAAAAAAAAGACTTACATAGAATACAGCTAGATTTATTATAAGTATTATTTTATAATAAATCAAAAAGACATTTTCTGAGGTTTATGATTAGGTTATTCACTTAATAGATACCAATGAAATCTAGGTTGTTTCTCTATAGTTAGAATACTTATCTTCTTCATTAAAAAGCTTGGAGGAAAATAGTAGTTCTATATAGATTATTATAATTTCAAAATTACTGGTATCTATAATTATGACCTTTTATCCTTAATAAAGAAAAGACTATATTTATTATTTGAATTAATATAGCTCATAAAAGTTATATATTTATATAGCTTTCCATAAGATTCATATCATAGAGGGAGATAGGTATAAAACTAATTCCTGGATATCTTTTAGTTTATTTGAGTAGTTAATTACTATTCTTAAATTACAAAGTATATTTAATTCATTCTAAAACTATTCTAATATTATACTTTAGAGTATCTTTGATAATTATCTTATAATTTACTGAGATAATATTTTTACTTATAGTTATAAGTTAAAGAGTAATTCTAAAGTTAAAGTTAAGTAAGTGTTTAAGTAATTATAAAAGGGAGATAAAGAAATAATAAAGTATATAGTTTGAATATAGGTTATCAAAAGGTATAATCTGTTTAGATTAGAATAAAGTACTTAAATATATATAAATAAACTAATTAGGCTTTATATAAACTAATATAGCTACTTAGTAGACTTGGTACTATATTGTTTTTTATATATTCTCTTAATAATAGAATTACTAGAGATAACTTTGTATTTCAAAAACTATTCTGAGAAGTATATTATTATAAATACAACTAAGTAAGAGTTCTTGAACTAATCTTTAGAATACTTAAACAAAGGAAATAATTTGTTACAATAAACCTATTATAACCGATTATATACTTATATATTCTTGGTTTTATTCCAATAAATGTAATTACTGAGTTTGTTGTAAAATAGCTACTTATTTGATTTTGAGTACCATGAATAATTCGTTTCTGTACCTACTAGTTTCTTTCTTCTCCTATGTATTACTATCTTCTAATAGTTACTTCTCTATATTTTTAATAGTATAAATTAATAAAATAGACTTTATACATCAATTCTAAACATAACAAAATGTATTAATTATTATTTATATTTTAATTCTAAACTAACCCTACTAAAGATGAAATAGTTGTTAGTAATTCTCCTTATACTACTATTAGTGTTTTAATATACTTTAACCTAACTTACATTTTAAGTAGCCCTGTATTAAATTTCGCTTATTCTATTCCTAAGTTAAACGGAATACCTTTTAATCTCAATTTAACGAATTGCTAAAAAATTATAATTAGAAATCACTAAAGATATTTTTTATCTTTATTTCATTATTGATCATAATTCCAGTATTTCAGATACTTTCTTTTATCCTTTCCGGAAAGTCTATTTTACTTCATATTCTTTAATATATTATATTTAAAATGAATAGATTAATGCTTTTTAGTTTCTTCTTTTGATTCTTATTATTAATACTGTCGTTAACGTTGCTAACTTTAATTATAACTAACTGATATTTAATATTCGAAGCTAATTTACTAATACTATATATTTTTCCTTCTTTCAAACTAATTTGATTATTAGATCATAATATAAAGTTAAAATATTATAATTAAAGCCTTTTGTTTAGTTTCGTTTTACTAAGTTTCCAGATCCATAAGAATACTAATTGTTTTAACTATTACTTAAAATTTCTAAAGTATTCAGAATTGGTAGTATTAAGGTTACTATTGTGAAGGAATTAGCTATTATAATAAAGAAATTAGCTATTTCTACTAAAGTAAATTACTTTAATAGTTAATTTAAAAACATCTTTATTATTTCATTTCTTTTTAAAGATAGAATAAATAACTTAACTAGTAATTTCTTAGTTAAAGAAGAATAGGAAGAACTTAAACTTATTATTAATAGTAAAGAGGATAAAGAGGATAATATTAATAAACTTATTACATATCCTAAGAAATGAATCAAATTTATATCTAAATTTATTAACAAGTATACTCAAATTAGAGATTAGGAAATTTCTTCTAAGACAAATCATTTTAAATACTAACTTGAAAGTACTAAGTGTTAATTATTTAAACTAAATAAGAAATCGACTATCTTTAGAAGTATTTTTATAAAGCATATTCATTCTAAAAGAAGTGATTCAGGTAAGACTATAGAAGAGTATAAAGTTTAGTTTCTAAATAAAGATAATTAGTAGTATCTAGTTTATTTTAACTATTTCTAACATTATTTATTATTCAGGTTTTATATTTTCTTGTAAGTATTATTTCTATACTATTCGATTGAAGAGTAGAGATTTATTTTCTAACTAGTACTATTCATATAAAACTAGTTTAAGAAGATCTCATATTCTAATACCTAATAGAATTTAGAAGGTATTCAAGAAATAGTTTAAAATCATTTAGTTCTTAGATAGTAATAAAATAAATAGTTTGATTTAATACTTTAGTTCTATAATAAATAGTTTTTAGTCAAGGAATAAGAAATTTAGTAATATAAAGAAATTAGTTTAGTTTAAATTATATTTTCATAGTAAAAGAAGTTTTAATTAGTTTCTTTTAAGAATAGAAACATTTTAATTCTACTATTAAGATTCTACTTGTTACGTAATATATTATTACTTAACTATCCTAAGTATTACTATTTATATAGTTATCTACTACTAGTTATATTCCTAGGTTTTTAGTAATTTTAGCTAGGTTTCCTATTCATTAAAACTGTATATTTTAGGTAATTACTGAGAAATCTAGAAACTAGAGCTTTAGTTTTGGTATTCTAGTAACTAGTTTTAGTAGTTTCTTTTTATTCTTAAGATAAATCTTAATATTCCTTAAGATCAGTATTAAGATTAGTTCTTTTGGAAGAAATTATTAATTTTCTATACCTCTTTAGGTTAACTCTTATATACTCATTAGTACGTTCTACTTATTTATCTAGGCTTCTAAACTCGAGAAATTCATTTTAAGTTGAATATACATTTAATTAGAGAATTATTTTCTTTATAGATAGCTTAAGGAGCTCCGCTATGTTCGTATTGTCTATATTAATACTACCAAGATATTGTATCAAAAGGTTGGATTACTTATATATATTATTCAACTAATTAGGAATAGGTTTAGTAAATCTATTTATTTAGATTTAACTCATCTTGAAGTATTATTTCAAAGCTTAGTAAATTAGGAAGTATTCTATATTATTTAAACTTTACTAACTTAAGTTCTTGATAAATCTACTTATTAGTATTAAATGTATAAATATATAAATACTTTGAAACTTTATTCAAGTATTTTTAGGATAGTTATACCTATACAATATCTATATATTAAACCTTAGTAAATAGGGCTTTATTATTTAAAACTACTAACCTAAAAGGTTAGTAAGTATTACAATAAGGTTCCTAAATATGTCTAGAATTAGACTTAATATCTTAAAATAGTCTCTTTAATACTATAGTTTCTTTTAAAATATATTTATAACTGGGAAGCTTTATTTTAATTATAAACATTATGATAATATTTTATTAAATAGCTTTCTATTAAATTAGCCTTCTGGATAAAGAAGTAATATAGTAATAATTTAGCTTTTAAGGCTTTTTATAATATATAAGAGAACCATTTCTAATACTTAGGAGTATTGAAAATCTCTTACTAACATTTTTCAAGTTTCTAAATTATAATGCGAAGGATCATATCTTATATAAATACTATATTTTATAATCTATAGTATTTTAATATGTTTAAAGCTTTTTCATAAAGTATTGTAAAGATAGAGAGTATATAAATAAAACATTTAATTATACTATAAACAAAATACAAATAATTAAACTTTTTTTTTAAGTAATATATATAAGTTTCTTAAAATGTACTTTAATTACTATTCATAATAAGGAATACTATTAGAAGTAGTACTATTAGAATTAGTTTATATCTTAAATTAAAAACCTTTGTAATTCTAAGGAATATATATATTATAAGCTAAATAAATCCCCCAATATTTCAATCTCTTATTATTCAAATGTTTAAGGAAAATTTAATAGGACTTTATTCTTTAAGTCAATAAGCTTATATTATATTTATAGTAATATTAAGATTATCTTTCCTAATTACTTTATAATGCAAGAAAAGAGTTTTATCTACATAGAATAAAATATAGATATTAGATTTCCTTTTTGAAATGAATAAAGCTTTTCTAAGTATAATAAGAAGTTTAATAATTTTAGTATAGTATAAAAAGCTTCATAATAAAAATGTATATTTCGAAACTTATGAAAAGCTTATTTAAATTCCATATGTTTCCCTACAATTTCAAAACTACCTTATAGTTTAACTATTATTAGAGACAAATCAAACTCCTTCAGAAAATCTAGAAATATATTAAAAATATTGAGTTATAAGACTTAAAAGTTAAATTGTATTACAATTATCATAATTGTTAAGAAGGTTCAGATACCTGGTATTACTATATATATAGTTTAAAACAAATTAATTTGTTATATACTTCTATTTATCTAAGTCCTCTAATTGTTAAGAAGGTTTAGATAACTAGTATTACTATATATATAGTTTAAAATAAATTATATAGTTATATACTTCTATTTATATAAGTCCTCGCTCAATACTATTTTAGATAACTATCTGTATCTATTCTATGAATAAAAGCCTTTTAAGAAGAAAAAGCTTAGTTTTAGTACCCTAGTAATTTATTCTCACTAAATACTTATTTTAAACTGTATAATCTTAGCTTTTACTACTTTAACAAAAGACTTTTATAGTAATTCTAGTACATTAGTAGCATTCTGTTAAGTTCTTTGTAGTATAGCTAGTTGATTAATATATATTCGAACCCTAGTAGAAAGGTCTTTCCTTTTTCATACTTTATTTCGAAAAATAAAAGATAATATCAAAGAAGATCAAGATTATGTTTATTAACTCTTATTACCAATTAGATAACTATATACTAGCAAAACTCCTTTATTCGTATTCTATTAAATATAAGTGACTATTCTTACATTCTTTTAAAATACTATATAGTTATTAATATTGACATTTAGTTGAAATTACTATTATTATTCATTTCTATATCCTTAGCCTAGTCCCTAAGTAATTAAAATTACTATTTTAGTTAGTTGAAGTCTAGAGCTATACTTTAGTCTTCTTCAAATTAGCTAAAAAGGGGTCTTGAAATATTTACTTCTATATTTACTCAAAATAAATATCTTTTTTAATTAACTAGATCTCCAATCTTAAGTATGTTATTCAGCTTTCTAGTACTTAGTATTTATTTTAAACTGGGACTTTTACTAGAAGCTATTTTATTTAGCTAAAGTTAATTAGAAACCTAGATAAATTCTGGTAGTTTAGATATTAATTTAGGTATAATCCAACGTTTCATATTGGTTTTCAAAACTCATCCTAAATTTAGCCTAATATCTTAGGTTATTTCTATAATTATAAAACTATTATTAAAAAACAAATCCCTCTATTAAGCACTCTTCTTATTCTAAATTCTCTGAGGACTTTAAGAATACGGTTTATTGTTCTTTGATAATTAACTTAATTAGAAGCTTTATGCTTTCTTCTTAAAATACTTTATATAGATCCTGTTTTAAGTATAATCTTATGTTATTAAACTTAATATTTCAAGTAACAATAAGTCTTTAGAAGGTAAACATTTAGATCTTATAGATATTATAAATACTGAGAATATAGCTTTTTCGGTGTTTTATATATCTCTTTAGTTTAGGTTTAAAGAATCTCTTAATAATATTTTACTCATAGTATTTCTTATATAAACATACTTAATAGCTATGAGTATATACCTATCTTTACTAGAATGATTAATTGTAGTAACAACCTGAAATATATTCTAATACTTATTAATAAAAATACCATTAAACTTAAATTTCTTTCATTCTATTTAGTAATCTCTACTTATTTTCAATATTTAGAGATAGATTATATAGTATACTTACTATTTGAATTAGCTTAACTAAAAATCAGATAGTAGTTTTATAGTTTCTTATATTTTAATTGTTTAAATACTTAGTTCTTTTCTAATATATTTATTTATTCCTATTTACTTTTCAATATGAAAAAGAAATTACTTACGATAGAACATTTATCCTACTACTTATATTTAGCTACTAGGTTCTCTATTGATTACTATTAAAGTTGACTTGATATATTCTTAAAGTTTATATATTTCAAGATTTCCTTATTCTTTTACTTAATATTTAAATCTTATTAATATTCGAGAGATTGAAAGCCTTTCGCTTCACATAAAGAACATTTAGCATAAAGCTAAGACCTATACTCCAACCTACTCTATACTAATTACTATAGTTATAATTACTTTAAGTTTTCAAATATTATATAATAATATTATAGTAATAATATATAACAATATAATATTTCTAATTTCAAGTTATCTATTACAAAATAAGTAGTAACAAGTAGTTAGTACTGCCCTTTTAGGCTGGGCTAGCTGTTATTTAATATTATAAATAGCTAAAAGTTGTTTTTATTAAATGAATGTTAATACGGGAGGAAAGAAGGCTTCTGTGTGACTGCTATTTATAGGTTTTTATAGTGATAGGACGGCTAGCTGGGCTAGCTGTTATTTAATATTATAAATAGCTAAAAGTTGTTTTATTTAAATAAATATTAATATATAAAGAAAGAAGGCTTCTATATATAACTACTGTTTATAGGTTTTTATAATAATAGGACGGCTGATTATATAACTATATATACTTATATAATCCCTAGAAACTATTTTGTAATAATTACCCCTAGTTAAAAAAGAAGTTATACCTTTATAGTCCCACTTTCTATTTAGTCCGAATTATTATATTCTGAGTAACTACTACTATTACTAATACTTACTATATTATTACTAGTATTAAAATCATTAGGAGTATTATTATTACTATAATTACTATAATCGTTAGGTATATTATAGTTGTTAGCATTTACTTCGTCGATATCACTTTTAGGAGTATTAGAGATATTGTTATTAGAGTTTTTAGAGTTATATGTCCTATTGGTAAAAGTGGGTCTTAGGTTGTTATTATTATTGTTAGTATTGTTATTATTATTATATATCTACTTATATAAAGGGTAGGTACTAGTACTACTCTTATTTTGTATAAATATATAATTACTACTTTGTATTTATATAGATTATATAGAAGTATAACTACTATTATTATTAGAAGTAGTATAACTACTATAGGTATTACGTATAGTAAGTAGTGTTGATGATGTTGATTACTAGAGTAGTTGCTATAATAGTTACCATAGTATTAACTACTGTAGTATTTATTATAATTGATAAGTAATAATATTATTATTATTACCCTACTTTTGAGCTAAAATCTATATGCTAATCTGGTTTGTCTGATTGGTCTAATTAGTAATTAGATAAGGATAATACTGTTAATAAGAAGAAATTGAAGAAAGAAATTATTATTAAACCTAAAGCTCCTGTTTCTCCAAACTGACTAAGGGGGGTTCTATAAATAAAATATATAAAATAGTTATTACTTTCCTTAATCCTGCTTGATGTAGTGGTTTAACGTCTAGCTAGCTTTTACCATTTTACAGTAAGAGCAATAGGTTCGAATCCTATAGTAAATAAGTATAACTAGTAGCCTTATACCTTCTGATTATATAAACTAAGTATAGTAACTACTACTAGCTAGTAGCTTTTACTACTAGCTATTAATAGCTAGTAACTATTAATAGCTAGTAATAAGTACTACTAGCTAGCTAGTATTAATATTATATAATTATAATCCTTTAAAGGAGTAATTATAATAGATATAGGTTTATACTTTCCCTTTTTATTAGTAATCGTATTAACTAACCGTATTATTACTACTTAAAGTTTCTTCTATTTAAATAGTTTCTTAGAACTAGTATTATCTATAGAATATATAAGGTAAAAGCTAACTATAGGGTATAACTATTTTTAAAGAGACCCCGAGAGGTATATGACTTTAAATAGATCAGAGACTTTTTATACAACTAAATATTCTAAATTATTTTCCTTAATAGAGTAGTTCTTGCTTTATAGTACTTTTAGTAAAAACAACACAATTTAGCTATAGCTTTATAATACTTTATTACAAATAGTTATAATAGCTTTGTTTTAAATAGGTTATAACTATAGTTTTATTATTCAAATAGTATGTCGGTTGTACTACTATTTATTATAAAATAAGTAGTAATAAGTAGTTAGTACTGCCTTTTTAAGCTGGGCTAGCTGTTATTTGGTACTATAAGTAGCTAAAAGTTATTTTATTTAAATAAATATTGATACATGAGGAAAGAAGGCCCCTATATATAACTGCTATTTATAGGTTTTTATAGTAATAGGACGGCTGATTACGTAGCCATACGCGCTTACGTAATCCCCAGAAACCATTCTGTAACATTATCTTAACCTTTCCAAACAATAGCTAATAATTATAATAGATTTCAATATATATATCCTTTCAGATATCTAATAAGCTACTTTTAATATATATTTAAAGTATTTCGAATGATTATTAAATATCTTACTTTTAGGCATTAGTCTTTTTTCATTCTTTTAATCTTATATTTTTTAGTTATATTAATAGTCTTATTTATTAGTAATATTTTAAAGTTAAATTTAATTAGAACTACTTCAAGAAGGCTGAAGAGATTAAACAAGTCGCTTTCATATAATACTAATCTATTTAGACTTCTATAAAAGTAGCTATAATCTGTATTATTATTAATAGTTTTAATAAGATCAATATTTATATTAAGGCTAATGGAGTTAAATATAGTAATAACATTATTATTATTATTATTATTATTATTATTATTATTATTATTATTATTATTATTATTATTATTATTATTATTATTA
>QAPG01000333.1:0-25251 GCA_004366825.1 Colletotrichum spinosum
AAGAAATACTCCCTTTATAAAAAGTAGAAAAAACCTAAAGTTCTAATTTATAAGAATCATAATAGATCTAAAATTCTAATTTATAAAAGTCTTAATAGACCTAAAAGCTAATTTATAAAAAGTCTTAATAGATTTAAAATATAAGAGATTTTTAGCTTCTACTACTTAAGTATTTCTTTTATTAGCCTAATGATAAACCTACTACCCCAACTAGTATAATCTTCTTATAGATTTATCTAATATTAAATTCATTAATTAATAAGAAGAATTAGTTAGTTAGCTAAGATAGGTGTAAAAAGAATAAACTATAGAGCTTTATAGAGATAGTTAAGAGAAGTTTTATATAGATAGATAAATAGTAAAAGACTTAGAATTAATTAGTATAGATTTAAGTATAATCTGAATAAGTATTAATAAAAATAAAGATGTTAATATTAATAATAGATATAGATAGAAATATAATATAAAGAGAGAAGTTAATATAAAGCTAAGCCTATAACTTGTTGAATTAGTAATAAATAACTAGTAAAAGATTAAGGGGAATTAATAACTCTTAATTATTAAAAAATAGGTCATTCAGAATAAAAAAGAGAGAAGTTAATATAAAGTTAGGCTTATAACTTATTAAATTAGTAATAAGTAACTAGTAAAAAGTTAAGGAGAATTAACAACTCTTAATTACTAAAGAATAAGTTATTTAGAATAATATTCAAAAATAGTATTAATATTAATATAAATAGTAATAATAATAGGAAGTTCTAATTTTATAAGAAGTAGGGAACTTCGTAGTATTAATATCTAAATAGAGTTTATTTTTAAAAAGGTTAATTTTATATTATATAAAGCTCTCAGCTCTATTACGCTCGGGCTACTAAGTGGTCTGTTCAGCAAATATTCCAATATTATAGTTTGATCAATTTGCAGTATAAATAAATAAAGTAATATAACCTTAACTCTGATAATTGATTTTCTACAATAAATAGAAAATATAGGGTTATAAGAGTAATAAAGAGTACTCAAGCCCTTATTTACCTAAAATGGGTTATTAGGATAAATATGAGTAATAGCTAAACAGCTAGAACTCTAACAAAATTAATAAGAGAAATATGACTCTAATATTTATAAATAGTAATTAGAATATTTATACTATAGTTAACTTTTATTTAGTCCACTAATGATATTTATTATATATGAGAGTAAGTATAACACTAAGTCTACTAGATAGCTATACTACCTTTTATAAAGCCTAATTAGTCTATTTATATATATTTAAGTACTCTACTCTAATTTAAATAGATTATACTTTCAAATGACTTATATTTATAATGTAAACTATATTATTTACTTATTATAATTATAAGTTTAGGAATATTTAATTAATCTCTAAACTATATCTAAATAACAAATAGAGTCTTATATGTTTAACCCCCCTGCCTAGTGGGTAGCTTTATATAACGCCTATTAAATAATCTCGATAATAGGAAAATACCTAGTAATATATTATAACATATATCTATCTCTATAGGTAAATGTAATTAAAAGGACTTAGTAATATAGCTATGAGCTTAGACTTAGCCCTAACCTAAAAGCTAGTATAAACCTCGTAATAGTTAGAAGGTTATAGCTTGATATATTAATAGTAGCTTTAAAGTATTAAACTTATTATAATAATACTTATAATATTAACTTATACTAGCTGGGTATCTATTGAGTAACAATACTACTAATATGCTTTAATAATACTAACTATAGATATAAAAAGAAGCGACAGACTACTATAGACTAACTGGCTATTTTTTAAAATATAAATTAATAGCTATCTGTAATAATACTACTAATAATAACAATAATAATAAGAACAAACTGCCTCTAGCTACTATCTATTACTATACTTAACCTTTATAACCTTAATATTAATATCAATCTTATAAAGATTATTAATAACTATAAGAATTATAATTACTTTTATAAAGGCTTAAAGGGGCTAGCTTTATAAAGAAGTAACTTTATTATTCTCTCTAGTCTTTTTAAGATAGTTATAACTATACTTAACCTTAATATAGTATTAGAAGATAAAGCTATCAGTAGAGCTTAAAAAGAAGTTAAAATACTAAAAAAGAATCTAGTGCCTAAGAGTAGGATGTTTAAAGAAAACTCTAAATACTTTGAATATATCTTAGAGGTAACCTATTAAAAACTATTCGAAAAAGTATATATATCGAAGTCTACTTATCATAGAGGTTATTATCAGCTAATAGTAAAGAAGGTATAATCTAAAGTTAAATATATCGTATAATATTCAAAGACTTAAAGTAACTATGGCTATAGCTATTAGCGTAAAGTAGGTTGAGATATAAGGTTTAGCTGGGAGCCAAATGTTCTCTGTGTGAAGCTAAAGACTTATTTAAATAATAAATAAAAAGGAAATCCTTTTCAATCTATTATATTAACTCTTTAACACACTGCTTAAAAATACTATATTTAACTATTAGTAGTCTTAATACAATTATAAAGCTATCTAATAGCTTCAATTTCTATTATTAGTATATTATATTATAATTCTATATAACTAGTTGAGATATCTAGAAGTATTTCGATGTAAAGATTAAACCAGATTCCATTATATTAAAACTAATCAATCTATTTAACTTTAATAAATAGTTTATCTACAAAAATACTTTTCAATAAATATGTAAACGTATTAAACTTTTTATTCTTTCAATTAAAAATATTTTTTACTACTATATAGTAAACATTAAGCTTTAAGTAAGTTAAGAATTTAATTATGAAGACATAAAGATATATTATAACATAATCTAAATATAAATCAATGCTACTATTAATAATGGCCTTCTAATACCTATTTAAATAGAACCCTTTAATAATAATAATATTTCTTTTTAAGTTCTTCTGAGAACTCTAAAGTATATATATTCTATTAGCTATATTGAAGGTCTCTAATCTATTCAAAATTATATGCCTCTCGGGAACCTTTTAAAGGAAGCTACACCTAATAATTAACTCTTACCTTATAAACCCTCTAGAAAATACTGGAACTAGGGACTATTTAAATAGAAGAAACCTTAAGTAGTAATAATATAATTAGTTAATATAATAGCTAATAAATAGAAAGTATATATATATTTATATCTATCATAAATACTTCTTTAAAAGATGGCAGTTATATAATATTAATACTAGCTAGCTAGTTATACCTATTACTATTTATAAATAGTTACTAGCTATTTATAGCTAATGGTAAGAGCTAATAGCTAGTAGTAGTTACTATATAGTGTATATAACTAGTCGGAATACTAATCGTAATTACCTACTATAGGATTTAAACCTACTACTCTTATTATAAAATAGTAAAAACCAGCAAGACGTTAGACCACTACATCAAACGGGAATACATATATTTATAATAATTAGATTATATAATAACAAGTAAGAATACAATATGAAAGAATCCTAGAGAAAGCTAATTTAAATATCTCTAGTTTAATATAATATTATAAATAGTATACTATCTACTTTTGAATAGTTATATATTAGATTCTTAAAGTCTAGGGGATTCTTATTATTAAAAACTAATTCCGAATACTTGATTGATATATTTTACTTGATTAAACTATAATTTAATATTAGAATGTTATCAAAGAAGAAACTTTAAACTTAGAAATTAATAATCTAATTAAATATAGAAAAACCTTTCTATTTTATCTTATTTTAATAAAAGTTAAATAAAAAGCTATAATAAAATATTATTTATATCAATTACTCATATAGGAAAGTTAGATAAGATATCTTAATCTAAATTAAAGCATTTATATAATTTCAGAGGTTACTTATATTCTCTAGAGAATTCTAAGTATCTTAAGTATGTTATTATAAACTTATATATTAGATTCCTATATATTTAGATTGTAGTTACTATTTAGAATATTATTATAAATAGAATTAATAACTTAAAGCTTTATATTGTCTATTAGAAGTTAATAATGAAGAAATAGTTAAGTTCTAAAAGATATATTAATACGATTGAAGAGATACTTCGAAACACTTCTAAAATTAAAATAGTATCTTTAAATAATAAGTCTAGTCATAATAGCTACTACCCTTCTAATTTAATATATATAAGTATTAGTTTTTCTCTTTTTAAAAGACTAATCGAACTCCCCCTGAAGGCCTTCTTAATTAGATAAAGACTTTACCTATTTTTAATAAGTATAGTATTCAATAATTATAGAGTAATTTATATTATTAATTTAATAGATGTCTCTAAAAAGGATCTTTTAAATTAAATAAAAGGATAAATATTAAGTTAAATATAGTATTAGGGTAGTTAAAGCTGTAGTAGGAAGTAACTATGCAGTCGACCTATTTCTTTCAATTAATAAGAATAGATGTATCTTTATATAGATTTATCTTTATAATATATAGCATATATATATACGCTATAATTTTAATATAAATGTTATAAATAGAAATAACTACTTATATACTATTTATATAATTAATTGATTATAATATTTATTAGCTGTAAATTAATACTAATTAATAGCATTTCATTGCTATTAATATTATTTATTACTATTTAACTATAGATTAATAAAGTATAATCTAGAGAAACGAAATTATCATACTTCTTAAGGGAATCTCTAGAAGTTTATATAATAAATTTAGATAGATTTAAAAGTATTATAATTATATATTACCTTAAGATATTAATATAACCTCTAGACGTCTATATAGTAAAAATGGAAAAAGAAAGTAAACTTATAATAGCTTATTAATTTCATATTACTTTTATCTATTATATAATAAATGAGTAATTAAAATCCCTACTAACTCATCAAGGTAAAAGTATAATAATAAATATAATAAGATTAATGTAAATAAGAAAGAAAGATCTATAGTGTATTACTATCTCTTACTATTATTTGTTAGTATTCTATATATATTTAAAGAGTAGAAAATTAATAGGAAGTTAATTTATTAACTACAATATTATGATAAGTCTTCTTTTAATAATAATAATTTGAAAACTATAAGTAATCTAAATCTTAATATTTAAACCTTAGTAATTAAATCAATTCTAAACATTATATTAATAAGGAAAAGGATTTTGAAAGAAACCTTATTTTATTTAATAAGGAAATCCTAAGAGGTAATATAGAGAAATGAATAATATAAAATACCTATAAGTATTTTTAACACTTCTTCTTAAATTTTCTATAGATAATTATAATAAATTTCTTATAAGGATATCTAGAGAACTAGTAAGTGTATAGTATTATAATAAGTAATACTAAAGTTAAAAATATTATAAGATTATTATATACTACTTCTATGTCTTAGTATTCTCTAAGTATTTATTTATATATTAATAATATAAAGGATTAACTAATATTACTTATAAATAATATTAAAAGTATTAAATGGATATTTAGATATATAATTATTGTATATCTTAGAGATCTAAAGAAGAAGATATTTAATAATGAATAATAAGATCTAAAGTATAAAAGAGAGGAGCGTTATGAGAAATAATCTAAGAAAGGAAAATATATATTAATAAGAAGAGTTAGATATTACTATCTATCTAATAAGTATAGTAATCCTTTTTTTCAAATCTATCTTTTATAAAATATCAAAAGAAGGTATTACTTTATTTATTATTAGAGATATACAATAGTAATGTATCATACTTATTTTTAATCTCTTATTATCTCTATTTATTATTAATAGTATATATATATATAGTTATAAAATATAATTATAGTTAAGAGGATCAATTTAATAATTATACTAACTTTAATATTATCTCTAACTCTGATTAATTATACTATCTTATATATATTATGGAATATATTATTAAATAAAGTAGTCAGATAGAAGTTTATTTTAAGAGATTTTTAAAAGTTCTAATTGAAAGATATAGAGAGAATTCTACTAAAAGAGACTTCTATTGAATAGTTATAATTAACTTAATAAGTATATATATTTCTAAAATTATAACTCTTAGAGAAATACTTATAATTCAAATATAATAAAAGTATACATATTATATATACTCTTTTAACTTATTTCCTTAAATTATATCTTCTTTTCTAAATCTTATTAATAATTCTAGAGAAATATAAAATAATTAAAATATAATAATTTTTATAGATAAATATAAGGAATTATTCTGATAAATTAGGGTACAAATACTAATAAGTATATATTAGAAAGTTATATTCAAATAGGGGGGAAAAGAAATTATACTTTCTAATAGAAATATAAGTATTAATAATTTATATATCTATTATTATCTATAAATATAGAGAAAATAAGACTTCTATTTTAAAGCTTATAATATACTAATTAGGAAGCTTTCTAAAACTAAGAAGAAGTATATCTTAACATAATAAAAGAAGAAATATTATAATTACTTAAAAACTACTTTTTAATAGAAGAAAATACTTTCTAATAAATAAAGAAACTATAAAGGAAAAGCTAATAGAAGTATTTAACAAACTTATATTACCTTAATAAACAGAAGAAAGTATTAAAACTAGCTAGAAGAGCTATTACTAACTAAATTATGAATTGGGAAGAATTTAAAATATAGTAAATAACTCTTACAAATTAGAAGGTTTATACTTTTAAAAAAATAATAACTTTTTACACTAAAAAGCTTAAGAGTAGAAATAATATTAATATCAATAATACTATTAATATTAACTATTAGAAGTACATTAATACTAAATTTATTATTATACTTTAATACTGGTAAAAGAATAATATAAAAGCTCCTAATCCTTCTTTAAGGTTATATATTATTATTTCCTCATAGTAGCTAGTAGAAATATATTTTACTTTCTAATTTTGTAAAACTTTCTAATTCTATAATAAATAGTTATATATAGCTACTAATAGCTACTAACCTATTACTATATAGATTATACTATTATAAATAAGTTAAAATACAAGCGTATTAGTTTTAAATCTTAAGAAGTATTAATTAGAATATATACTAGGGCTTTTAGAAGAAGTATTAGGCTTCTAGCTAATTTTATTAGATAGATATTAAATATCCTCTTAGTATATACTTATATTAGGATTTCAAGGCTTTAGTATAATTTAATTTTAATAATTCTCTTAATATTAACAATGTTAAGTCTATTAGAAATACTAAATTCTTAGTTTAATGGAATTTTAGTTTTAAATTTATCTATTACTTAGGTTTTAAAATAAAACTTTATATTTTTAGGTACATTATTTATTATACTTTAGTAGATAAAAGAAAATATAGTTTTATTTATAGTTCATAAGGTTTTTATTATTAATAAATATTATCGAATTAATCGTGTTATTATTATTAAATCTAAAATTGCTTAGGAGGCTATAGAGGTATTAGATACCTAATAGGAATATATTAATATAATTCTATAAAGTATATATCTAAAATACATCTCTCTCTATCTAATATACCTCTTTAAAGAAAGATCTCTAGAGCTTCTTTCTATTTATATAAGCTTTATAAATAGATTTAAAAATAGATCTTTTTATTTTTAAATCTTTTAAGAAGGTTATATAACTTTTAAACTTTTTTTTTAATTTTTTAAATAATAATTAGTAGTTATATAAAAAAGTATTATAATTAACTAAGTAGTATTAATTTTATTTTTAATACTTATTACCCTATTAGTTAAGAGTTCTTAAGTTTTAATATAAGTTATTAGTTTTATTATATAGCTATATGTTTTATTTCTTCTCTCCTAAACTATAAATTTTTATTAAATAATATATGAATTTTTAAAATGAATTCTTTTTATTATTATATTACTAATTTATATAGAGATCTTAAGATATCTTTTCTTGTTTTTAAAAATTCTCTCAAAGAAACCCCTACTACTTTTACTATATCTTTTAATAACTCTAAACGTATATAAGAAGTAATGAAAAATACTAGTTGATCTATTATTAATATAATAATTAGCTATATAATAATTAATAGTAAAACTACTAATTAAAATATTAAGAATATAATTAATAATAAAGACTTTAAGGAGATTCCCTATTATTCTAAGAGAATTATAAAGTGCTTTATACCTACCCTTAAGTTATTTATTCTTACTTCTAAAAAGTAGAAGAAACCTATTACTACTAAAAGTTCTCCTATAGCTAAGAATACTAAGTCTCCTATATTTAAAACTACTAAAACAATTCTAACTTTATCTAATTATAAGTATAAATATATAAATAAGAATAATAAAAAAGAGGTTTATAATTCTTATTTTAATTATTTATTATTTCTTATTAAGAGTTATAATATTTTTAAAATTTATTATTAAAATTCTTATTACCATTATAAATATTACCTAATTAGTAATACTTATAAAATAAATATAGAAATAACTATTTATCTCTATATTAAATCTCTTACTATTTATAATAATAATAATATTGAGTTTGTAATAAGTATTTCTTATATAATCTTCTAATCTACTTTCCTAATTTATATACTTCTAGATAGTTTCTACTAAATACTAGGAGCTTTATAATATTATTACTACTATTTATACTAATCATACTAAGAATTACTTAATTTTTATATTTACTCTTTATATTCTATTTATAGTTCTTATAGTTCCTATAGTTCTTACTATTACTATAGTTTCTTTAAATAATTCTTTTATAAGTAGTACTAGTAGTATTAGCTTTCTCCTTTTAGGTAAAAGCTTAATTACTAGTTTATATTACTTTCTTAATATTTACTTTTTATTCTACCTAAATAGCTATACTTCTAATATTTTCCTTAATTTACTTTTTAATACTTATAAGTAGGTTATTTATTATAATAGTTTTTTGGAATAGTAATATAGTAGTTTAATTTGTTATTTTAAGCTTTAGCTCTAGAGGATTAGTTTTAATTTATAAATTTTATATTTTTAAATATTTTTTTATTTTTAGATTTTAATTTTAAATTAAAAAATACTTTACTCTCTTGTATTCTTAAGCTTAATAGTAATCTTATATAGTTTATTATTTATTTATATTTTATACTAATTTAACTTAAGAAAACTTAAGTTATACTTCTTTATGTTTCTCAAAATTACTTATATAGTTTCTTTTAAAAGAATCTTACCTATAACTTAAACTTAATTACTTTTAGAACTTTTTAAATAGTTATATTAATAGAGTTTTAATTAAACTATCTACTACTAGTTATACAAAAAGAATATAAATAACTAATAATCCTTTTTTAGAAATCTCTTAGTAGAATTAGTAGTTATAGATATCTATATATTTAAGATAGATTTAAAGTTTTATAAGCTTTTTAGAGATAAGACCTACTATTAAGAAGTTATTATACTAGATTTCTATTATTATTGATTAATTCTTATTAACTAAAAACTTTATTTCTTTTAAACTTCTTATTAATGATTAAAATTATAATAAGACTAATAAGTAGTTTATAAATCGTATTTCTTTTACTACTAAGGAAAGAGAGAATAGCTTAACTTTTGTAATTAATATTATAACTATAGATTATTTTATAGCTTTCTAAGTAATGTTTTTTTCAAATAGCTTTATTATAAGGTTTTAAGAGCTTTTTCAATCTTATATATTATCTCTAAAGCTTATATTTAAAGAAACTATTAAAATATCTTTTAAATTCCTAAGTTTTATACTATATTTAAAATATAAATATCAAGTCTTATAGATATAGTTAAGTATTTAGTTTACTATTTCTTAATATTAAAAGCTAAGGTTTTAGTTAAAATAGGTTAACTAACTAGTAGTAAATACTATATTAAACTTCATTATAACTACTACATATAGTATTATACTTACTTTCTTCTAATAGAAGTTTATCTTATAATATAAAGCTTCTTTTTTATATAGGAGGAATTTTAAATATATTATAAGAGATTTATCTCTTACTTTAGGTTAATATTCTTCTAATAGGAATTTATAAGTCCTTTCTATATATATAGCTTATAAAAACTATAGCTTTCAAACTTCTTAATTATATAAAACTTTAATATTCAAAAACTATTATAAATCTTCCCCCTTTTTAAAATAGTATTATAACTAGAGATTTTATATAGCTTTTCTTATAAGATATTTTCATATTTTTAAAAAAGCTAAAATATAGTTATTAATATAAAAGAAGAAAAAAACTTAGTTTTTATACTAACAATAATCCTCTTTAGAAATATAAGAAAACTATAGATCCTTAAGGCTTTTGTCGAGATATTACTACTATAATATAGAGGATTATTAAAAACTATAGAGTATTTTTAAAAGCTTTAAGATTTTACTTAGTATTTTATATTCTAAAAGTATTTATATATAGATCTCTTTATCAATTTTAATATAAATAAAAATATTTACTATATTATACTATAAAAGCTGAAAGTTAAAATACATAGTAGTTACTATAAGTATTCTAAATAATATTCCTATAAGTATTATTATATAAATATTATACTTATTTTTAAGTTATTAGTCTCTTCTTATAATTAGGTAAATTTTCAACTTTAGCAATTACCTATACTTATCAAACTTATAAATATAGACCTAGTAGTACCTAAAGACTATTTAAAGTTTTGCAATTAACTTATTAACTTTAATCTATAATTATAAGATCTAATAACTTCTAGAATATATTTCTTTAGTTTTTTAAAACTTTTAAGATAATAGGTGAATATTTTAAAAGTTTATATTTTTCTTTTTTATATAGTTTAAATATTCTTCTTAGTTTATAAGCTACTAGTAAGATATTAGGAAAAAAGGTAATTCTTATTAATATATAGTTTTAAAGTTTAAGGATTTTATATTATATTATAATAGCTAGGATTTCTTTAAAAATATATAAAGTTCCTCTTAGCTCTATTTTAAGTTTCTTAAACTACTTAAGAATAGTAGGTAACTAACTAAATGACTAGAATACTATTTATATTTCTTTTTATTTACTTTATATACTAATAGTCCTACTACTACTTACTTTAAGTTATCTATCTTAATAGGACTTTCAAGCTAATTAGGTTTCAAGCATCTACCTAAAGAAGTAACTGGTTTTATATAAGCTTTAAGATTTCTATATATTTTATATCTTATTAAGAAAATTATTTTAAAAGATATTTATAAAATAAATCTTATTATAAATAAAGTCTATAGCTACTTCCCCCTTTTATATTCCTTTTTCAGTACTTCTTTAAAAATTATTATAAAACTTATAGGTTCTGAAGAAGGAAGAAGAATAAGCTAAAGTTTAAATCTTATTTTAAAATAAGTAGGTTTCTCTTTAGAGTTTTAAATATTTATTTATTTAATATTTAGTTTAATTAAAGATTATTTAGTAACTTTATCTACTTCCTTATTAGTATCTTACTTTATAAGTATACTTTTTAATTACTTTATAAACTTAGTAATCCTCTTTTAAATCTCCTTAAAGTTTATCTATAATATCTTATATATAAATTTTCTAAGGTTATTATTAAAGAACTCTTTCTTATTAAATATTATATATTAAATTATAAAACCTTCTTTCTAAAAACAGTTCTAAATCCTAAAGGAATTATTTAAAATATAACCTATTAGGAATTTTAATAAAGTTTTTAGTATAAGCTTTTAGTATTAGTTCTATTTTAACTAAGTTTTATAAGTTATTATATAGGTTTAATATCTATATATCTTTAGGTAAGAGAGGTTTAGAGTTAATATATAGGTATTCTTATCTTTCTAGAAATATTAATAGAACTATTTATATAGTATTTTCTAGCTTTATAAGGTTAAAAGAGTATGATTATATATATATAGCTATCTTAAGGACTTTAGGCTATAGATTATAAAGTAGAAATATTTTAATAGTTATAAACCTTATATACTTTTTAATTACTACTACTATTCTCTCCATTCTTCTATTTTATATTTAGGTATTTAGTATAGAAAGTTTAAACTTAATACCTTTTTTATAGATTTCTACCTAGATTATTCTATACTTCTAGATCTTATTATCTACTTTGATTTTTTTAACTATAGTTTTATATATTATTTTAAAAAAATTAAAAAACTTTCTAATTATCCTTAGGATTTCCTTTATCTTTTTTAAATACAAATAGAAGTCTTATACTAAATTAGTCGCTTAATCTATAAAGATTACTACTAATATATAACCCTTATAGTTTTTATTAAAGTTATGAAAGTTAATAGTAATCTTCTCCTTTAGGTTAGTATATTATACTACTTCTTTTAAAGCTCTATATACTACTTTATATATCTTCCCTCTTATATATATATTATAGTTTATAGTTAAGATTATATAAGATTAGGATTTTAGTTTTATTCTTCTAGTAGATATTAATAAGTAGTTTATTACTTTAAGGTTTAGGTATTCTAAATTTATATATTAGAGTTCTTAAGATTTAACTATAAGGTGTTTTTATATAGAAATAGTATATTTATATTACTAATAAGGCTCTAGAGGTTTATTTTAAAATAGAAGCTTTATAACTATAGATATTTGGAAAGTAGTTTCTTCTAGAGGGTTATATTTAAATATATATTATTTATTTATAATTTTAAAAAAATATAGATAGGTTTTATCTACTTTCTATATATAGTTATTTCCTAAGTTCTGATTTTATTATAAATTTCTTTTGTAAAACTTTTTAAGTAAGATTAAGTTATTTATAAAATTAGAATAAAATATTATATTATAAAACTATAGTTTTATAAACTTATAGGGGCTTTAAATAGTAATTACTATAATACTATATTTTTAATAGGGACTTTTCAGGTTCTAGTCTAGAGGTAGTTACTTATAGAAGGTTTTATAAAGATTTAAAACTATTTTATATTATTAAGAATATATATTATTAATTTTAAGTCTAGGATTATAGAGTTTATAAGAGTATAAGGTTTATCTAAAGCTATTAAAATAGTATTCATTATATTATAAGACTGTTTATATAGTTAAGAAGTTGAAATTAAATCTATAATTTCTTTTATATATTTTATAGAATCTTTATTAAATTCTATCCTCTTATTTAAAATATCCTAGACTTTTTAGTTAGACTTCTAGATATAGTATTAGATTGTTTTATTAATATAGAAGTATTTTAAGAAAAAGTATTTTATCTAGTAAATCTTATAGCTAGTACTTCTATTTAATTTATATTTTTTATTATTATCTAAGTTTTACTTATAATACTTATTAGTATATTAGCTAGGAGTATTTTTCTCCTTCTAGGTTTAATTTTAGTTTTAACTTCTTATATGAAGAAGAAATCTTTTTACTATTTTTCTATTATTTATCTAAATATCTATAGGGCTAAATATTTTTCTTATTAATCTAGTTTTTACTAGAGTAATCTTTTAGTTTAAAATAAAAAAATAAGTCTAACTAATAATTTTAATAATTATGAGATTGTTATTTTAAGCTTTTTAAGAAATTATAATTTAATATAAAAGAATTTAAGATTTACTCTAAGTATTTATAAGGGCTATAATATACTTTATAAATTAAATAATAGGTTTATAAATATTTAGGATTTTAATATTAAGATATTCATAAATAACTTTTTCTTATTAAGAAACTTAAGTTTCTATCTTACTTTTAGAGCTTAGTTTCTTCTTAATAAGTTTTATAAGTATTACTTAATATTCTATAATTACTTCTACTTTCCTTTCTATCTCGCTATAATTTATATAATCTTTAAACTTAAATAATTAGATATTAAGACTTCTTATTATATTATAAGAATACTTTAAGAAATCTAGAGAGATTACATTTCTAATACGTTTTTATACTACTTATATCCTTTTTATTCTCTTATAATATATTATTACCTAAAAGGTATATTTAGTTCGCCTTTTTTATAAAGAGTTGTATTAGTAGTTAAGAAGTATTTAAAGATTATAATATAAAAAGTAATATCTTCTTTAGTAAGGATAATTCTAATATCTTCTTTAACCTTAAGGATTATAATTTAGGATTAAGATAAAACCTATAGTAACTATTAAGTTCTTATTAGGTAGTTAGAAATCCTAGAAATCTTTAGTTTAATAGTAAGCTTTTTATATTTTTTATTAGATTTTCTTAGGAGAGTTTTATTATAAAATAAGAAGTTTATAAAGTTCCAAAAACTATAGGATTAATACAAAAACTTAATCTAGTTAATCTAGAAGATTTGATCTTTTAAGTTATTTAAAATAATCTTTCTAGAAAAAATAGATATTTCTTTTTAAAACCTCAAGGAGTTTCTAATTTAGATAGTTCTTTCATAATATATATAAGATTTTTAATTATCGAATTAATCATATTATTATTATTGAATCTAAAATCGCTTAAGAGGCTATAGAAGTACTAGATATCTGATGGGAATATATTAATATAATTCTATAAAGTACATACTTGAAATATATCTCTCTCTATCTAATAAATATATAGTTGAATCTAAATTAACTTTATAATTAGATATTTAATCTAAGACATCCTTTTAAATAAAATATCTTATAGGTTTAATATTAATATATATATTAAAGATAGTATTATGTAATATATTTTATATTTAAATATAATTATAAGTATTTTTGTATAGAATAATTAATAGTATAATTACTAAAGGGAGTTTTAATTCTAAAGAACTATTTCTTCAAAAAAGCTTGATTTTCTTTTAATAACTTTAGTAATATTGCTCTCTTTTTTATACTTCTTATTTATTAATTTACTATAAATAAGGTATCTTATAGAAATAAAGAAGTTATCTTAATATTCTAATGGTATTTAGTAGTAACTTGGAGTGTATCTATTAGAAATAATATTTATATCTTGTATTTAACTTAATTCTAGAGTACTATCCTCTGAATCTATAGTCTTATAATTATTATTAGTAATATATATATATTATATTATTCTCAGGAACTCTCCTTTATATCTTTCTTAATTTTATAACAAATATAATTATTAGGATTAGGAACTTAAATATTTAGATATTTATAAAGTTCTATCATTTATTCTTATTAATAAGATCTAGCTTGAAGTATTAATTATAGATAATCTTTCTTAATTTAGTATTTTAACTTATGTTCTTAGATTAACTATATCTTCTTCTAGGTTTATTTTATTTTTTTCTCATAGAAGGCAACCTTATATTAATTAATAACCTCTTTCTAAATTAATTAATAAAGTAAGTTGCCTCTTTAGTAGTATATTTTAGTTAGTTAAACGGATTTAATCTAAATAAAAACTATATTAAAAGTCTAGCTTGTATTTTATATAGTTAATTTACTTAGTAACTTATTTAATTTATAGTATTCTAAGGTTTATTATATTATTTTTATATAGGTTTTCTTTTAAAATCTTTCTATTTTCTAAAGGTTATATTTCTTATTTGGCTAATTTAGTAACTTATCATGAATTCAGTGTATTTATCTCTTTTAATATTTAGTTTAAATCTTAGGACTCTTATCATTAAACTAGAGTTTAATATATTATAGATTACTCTAAGAATTTTGGACTTATACTATTATACTTATTTCATAAGACTTATAATTTTAATAATAAATATCTTAAAATTTAATTTATCATAAATATTATCTATAGTATAATAGACTTTCTTGAATTTATATTTCACTATTAAAATAAGAATCTTAAATCGAGTTTTAGTAGGGTAATCTCATTATCTAAATTATATTAATAATATTAGAATACTTCTTACTATTTATTAATAAGATCTATTATATATTAATTATAAATTATTCTATAGAAGTAGTAAAATATATTTCCAATAAGTATTTTAGTTAATTAAACCCTTCATATAAGATCGTTAGTTTTCTTTAGCTACAGAGATATTAGAAAGGCTTCTTTCTTGTTCTTTGCTATAGGGACTTTATATCTATTATAATTATAATTTCTCAATTCTTATAGAAGCTATATTAAACCTTTCCTAGTAGCGACTTATAAGTCTCTTATTCCTACTTATTCTATAGAATACTATTTCTACCAAAAAGGTTTAGGTAATATGTATTTTATAATTCTTCTAGTTTTAAAAACTAATATTATTCTCTTTATTACTCTTATCATTTTCCCTTAGTGACCTACAGGTAATTTCTCATTATTAAACTTACTACTTTTTATTTTAAAGAAGTCTCTAACCATCTTTAATTTAAAGTTTGTTTTATTATTTAAATTTCTAACTTTATATATAAGTTATTTTCATTTTCCGTTTCATTCATAACTCTCTTTCTACGTCGTTCATAACAATAATAATAATAATTATAATATTTACTCTTATTATTCTTACTATTCCTATTGTTCTTATTTCTATTTTCTTATCACTACTTCTTCTGATTCTTATTCCTATTTAAATAAAACTACTATTTTAAAGAAGAAAACTGTTTAACTATACTATACTTCTTACGTTTTAATAATTCATAATAATAACTTTATATACCTTATTTCTTATTAATACTACTTCTACTTTATAATTACTTAGAAGTTATCTAGCTATATTTTACTATTTTCTTTTTACTATAAGACTATTATATTAGTAAATTTCTATTAGTTTCCTTATACTATTTCTACTAATAACTTTAGATATTAGTAGCAAGTATTCTTATTATACTACTATATATAGTAAGGAGTATATTTTAATTTACTTCTATCTTTCTTCTTATAAACTATTCTTATAGTTATAAAGTATATTCTAATATGTTTTTAAATTATTTATATTACTATTCTTATAGTTCTCGTTTTATGCTATTTTTATAATAATCTTTATCTAAAACTAATTTTATTACTTCTATTTGTAATATTAAAATAGTAGGTTATTATTTTATTTTCTAGTATTCTCTTACTAATTATTAGAATAGGAAGATCTTAAGAAGGTCCAAGTTATAGCTTAAAAGGCTTTTTAACTTAAGACTTCTTATATTAATAAGTCTAATACTAAGTACAAAGCTAAGGATAAGGAAGTAGAATAACTAACTTATAGGTACTAGTTTATAGCTATTAAAGTTATAATTATTATTATTTTATAGTATAATTACTTTTTAGAGAGAAGTATAAAGGTTATTACTACTTCCTAAAAGGTGTAAGAGGTATAAACTTATACTATTAAGGTACAAATTGTTATTCTTATAGGTTTCTAAATTTCCTTTCTAAAGTAGTTTTTAATTTACTTTTATATCATAAATATTATTTCTTAGTATTTCCTCAGTAATTCCTACCTATTAATATTATTGTTTCGGTATATTAATATTTCTGATTTATATTTCCTAACTTTTGAGGTTTCTAAGTAGTTTAGTAATAATAATAATAAGGAAAGTAGTAGAAATAGAAATAGTAGTAAGGAGGAAGATGATGATAATAATGCTAAGTAATTTAATACTTCTTTATTCTCCTTCTAATACTTTATATATTTCTTCCTTTTAAGGATTAATTATTGTTCTTAAGTTTTATTTTGTTTTTTCTTTGGTTTCTAAGTTAATATAAGGTTTTTGAGTTTATTTTACTAATATTCTCAATATATTATATATTATATTACTTATTAGTAATTCTCAAGAGATTCGTTTTATATTCTAGTTTTTATTCCAATATTATGTTGTATTCAAGTTCTTATAAACTTTCCTTTACTTTATACTTCTCTTATTTTATTAAGTATTAATAGTTTCTTTAAAGTCTTTTGTGATCTATTATATAATTTACTTCATATATATTATCTCTTAGGTTTCAAATAGAGATTACTTAGAGTATTAATAGATTGTTTCTAGATTTGTCTAATTATAATAGGGAGAAGATATCATAAATTCTATATTTCTCATTTAAGTTGGGTTTAGATATTTGATTTTTATTAACTATTTATATTATTTCAAATAGTTCTAAGTAATTATTAGATAGTCTTTTAGTTGGGTATTTTCACTAAATGTTCTTGGTAGATAGTAATGTATAGTTATTAATTTTAAAGTTTAATTTCTATTACTTTCTTGTTATACTATGTAGGATATCTTCTATATATATCTTCTAATAGAACCTTTAGTTATTATCAGTATCATTAGAAGTATCTTCTTCGTTCTTCTACTAGAAGAGTTATTTAAAATTTAATATTCTTTAGAAAGTAATTATAAAGTCTTCTTAGTAAGTAATATACTAAAATATCTATTTAATATAATTTTAGTAGCATTATAGATTAAAGTATTATAGATAAATTTAGAGATAGGTAACTATTTTGCTTAATTGTTTTAGTTGAAGTCAACTATTATTTTTAAGATGTATTCTAAATTCTAATTTTGTTAGTCTATTTAACTATTGTTTCTAAGACGTATTCTATATTCTAACTTTATTATTCTATTTATTTATTAGTTTGTAGATAACATATTACCTTTAATATCTTCTTAATAGTTAGTAAGTAGGTAATAAAAGTTTAAAATCTATTTATAGATAATAGATTCTATTAGATATAATAGTTTGAGCAATTCTATACTTAAGGAGAATATTATTTATAAAGAAGGCTATCAGTTTACTTAGTATTAGGGACTTTTATGTCAGTAAGTTGAGTATATACTTTATTAATTGATTAATTATTACTAGTATATTATTATAGTCTTTCCTTGAAATTTAATTAACTTAGATAGTTTAATAATAAAGCCTATCTTAATATAAACTATAAGTTAGTAGGTATTAGTAGAAATACTAACGTACTATATTAGAAGTAGTAGTGAGGTTTTAATGATTAGGATATTTTATATTGTAATATATATTCTATAATATCTTTCTTTATAGATTTGTCCTAGTATATCTTAGTTAATGCTTTAAATACTTTCATAATATTTAGGTAGTTTTAAAGGGTTTATTATAGAATACTATTAGTAGGTTGATTTAAAGTTTATATCTATTTGCAATAATTAGTATATTTTGGGATTTTATTCTTCTTTTTCTATTAATAGACTAGTTATTATTTCTTTAGTATAACTCTTTTCTTCTTCTAGTAGTAGACTCTTTTTAGAATTATAAGATTTCTTCTTCTAATACTCCTTTTACTTTTTCTGGAACAATATCTTCCAGGTTTACTATTAGTTTTTCGTTTTAAAAGGATATTACTATTATCCTTCTAAAATATTAGTTTAGGAAGTTTTCTAAAAAGAATACCTTTAGTCTTTTAAGTTTCTTTTTGTATAAGTTGATAATCTAGTTAGTTTAATAAGCTATCTATTAGATTTTATTCTATTAACTAATAGTTAATAATATAATTCAATGATTATACATCTTAATAGAGTTTTACTTAATAGTTATTAAGTTAGGGTTTTACTACTTAATATTAGGAGTTTAGGTGATTAGTAATAAAAATGACTTTATATTATAAATATAGAAAGTAGTACTTCTTTATAAATACTATTTTATAAATAATTAGTAGTTTAGGTTTTAATATATTATATTTTAATTTTGTTCTTTTCAATTTCTATAAGAAGTAAGCTAATAATTAGTACTTTTTCTCTTTTAGTTAGGTAAGCATTATTCTTATAATAAAATTAGAAGTATCTATTTCTATATAAATCAGAAAAGTTAGATTAAAGTATTCTAGAATAAGTATTTAAGTAAACGTATTTTATAAATCTTTAAAGGTTTTAATTACCTTAAGGGTTAGTATATCTTTTCTTTTTTAATTAGCTAATTAGTAAGTTTGATGTATATTCTAAAGTAGTTCTAAATACATTTCTTATAGAACTTTATAACCTTTAAGAAGATTTAGATCTTTCTAATACTAATAAGTAGTAGTTACTTTTTAAGTATCAATATTCTTTCTTCTTCTATAGTAATACTTTTAGGAGAAATAATAGACCTTAAAAACTTAATTATTTATATTTAAAACTTATATTTCCTTAGGTCAGTATAAGGTCTTATAGTTAGTAATTAGTTTAATACTTTCTTTCTTATCTTTATATAGTTCTTTATAGTTTTAGTAAATATTAGGATATTATCTAAATAGATAATATATATAATATTTAGAAAGTTTATTAAAATATTATTAATATATAGTTAGAAGGTTATTAGGGTATTTACTAGATTGAATAGTATTATATAGTACTTAAAATACTTATACTATATTTAAAATATTATTCTCTACTTATTCTATAATTATATATAGACCTAGTAGTATATATCCTTTAGATATAGTTTGATAAATTATAAAACTCTTTTTAGATAGTTTAGAATCTTACGAATAAGTAGTAGTAATATATAATTCTTAATAGTAATATTATTTAGACTTTAGTAGTTTATATATAATTTTAACTTACTTTCTTTTTTTAAGATAAATAGATTTAATATCCCTATAAAGCTTCTTAATACTTTAATCTATATTTTTTCAAAAGCTAATATAAGATATTATTATAATTCGTCTAATTCTTGTTTTATATAAAAATAAAAAAAGCTTTATAGGGGCTCCTTGCTGTCTTCTAATTCTATTATATATATATATATATATATGTAGATACTTTCTTCTATATAGATACTAGCTTTCTTTATATTGAAGATATAAGTTTACTTTTAGTATTTTAGTAGTAATTAGTTAAGATTAACCTTTTTTTCACTTAAGTTTCTTATAAGTGATTATTAAGTAGCTTATTATTTTATTTCTATTAATATTAATATAGTTAAGATTATTAATATATATATCTACATTACTTCTTAGTCTTATTCATTATTTTAGCTTTATATATTAGTTTAAAATTAGTCATAATCAAGGGATAGGTTTAACTTAGAGGTTTCTATCTTCAATTAGATTATATTTCTTTTTTAAAGGATTTTTAAAATCATATTATATCTATTAGTATTACGTATTTGAAAGATATAACATTTTATTCATATTATATCAAAGTTATCTAAACGGCTTAGAATTATAATTTATATTTTATATCTAAATATCATTCTTCTTTAGAAACTTAATATCTTGAGCTTTAAATTAATTTCTATAGGTTTAGTATTAGATAGTACTTTCTAATTTAGGATATTCTTACAATTTCTAAGTTCAGAAGTTCTTTTCTTTTTTCCAATGTCTCTCTATATAGATTAATCCTTTAGTTTTAAAGTATTAGTAAACCTTTAGATCTTATAAGATATAAATACTATGAGTTTTTATTTTTATAGTATAACAAGGTCTTCTAATATATTGAAATTCTTTATAAGTATAATGGGTACTTTTATTATATTGATAAGATATATAATTTGTTTGCTTACAATTATAATATATAATTCGATCTTAAGGGGTAGCTATTTGAAGTTAGAAGGTTTCTTCTTATTTGATTTCAAATAAAAGAGTAATTATAAGAGACAGTTCTTTTAATTAGCTTTCTCTATCTACTTCTGAAGTTAGGATAATTATCTATATAATTAAGAGTCTGTAGTTCTTCTACTTTAGTATCTTAAAGGTAGGTTCTATGAAGCTATATCTACCTAGTGATTATCTAACTATTTTTATTTTTTGCTATATAATTGAATTCTTCATATATAGTTAGTAGGTTTTTATTTATAATCATATATTTTGATTTAGATAATAGGATGTTAGTAATATTAATAATAAGAATTTCTCTAGTTAAGTATTAAGTATTCTCTTTTAAAAGATTTATATATATTGATAAATTATAAATAGGATTAATTAACGTTCCAGTAAATTATATGTAATTTAGTTATTATTACAATGATTTGAATACTATTATTATTTATATTAGACTCTAATTACTTTTCTATTACTACTTAAATAGTTTATTCAATATTATTATTATAAGTAATAGTAACCTATTTGATCTATTAATAGGATATAATACTTTCTAGATCTAAGTTTATATATTAAACCTCATCTTAATTTATAGTAAAGTTATTTTTTATTATAGTAAATGATCTTTATAGTTTAAATAGGAAGTTATTAAAATTAGACTAACTATTCTTTTAATGTTTAATAAGAGCTAACTATTTAATTAAAAGGTTTCTTCTTTATTCCTTAGAGTTAAATTTAAGAATAGAAGACTTTCTGATATTCTTTTCTTCTAGTTATTATCTTTACAGAATATTATTAATTCTTCTAATTTCGATTTTTCTTTTCTTTTTCTACGTACTTTCTAATTAATTAGTTTAAGTTAGTTTTAGAAAGATGACTATTATTTTAAAAGAGTAGTTATTTTTCTAGTTTATTAATACTACTATTAGTAGCTATGAGAGTTAGTTTTCCTATTGAGTTAAGTCTAACCTCTTAAGTTATTTAAGTAATAGGTTTCTCATATAGTAATACTTTAGTCTTACTAATTAGTATATCTAAAGGTAAATAGAAATTTAAATATATTAAACCAAACTCATACTAAATAATAGAACTTCTTAATAGGTATATATTATACTATATACTTATTTAAATTTACTTTTCTTCTTATTTGACTATAGCTTTATATTTATATTTAAGCTTTATACTACTAGAATATCTATTATTCTAGTAGTTAAAGCTAGTATATAGGGGCTCTAGTAGCCCCCTAGTGCCCCCCTTCTCTATAGTAGTTTAATGTATTAGTAGTATTAAGTTTTATTTCAAGAATAAATAAGGTTTAGTAGAGATATTAAAATTAGAGATATTAAGGTTATAGTAAGTATTTAAATAGATTATATTTAGTAGTAATCGAACATTTTGAGATATTTAAATTGTATATGGCTATAAAAGTATAAAGGCGTAGAAGTATAAGAAAGTAAACGTATAGGGTTATTGTAGAAGGAGTTGTAAGTTATTTATTATTGAAGAAATTAATATAAAGTAGATATACTAATTATAATTATAAGGGGTTTAATTTTAAGCTAATTAGAAGCTCGCTATAGTAGTAAGTAAGAGAAGAAGGTTAAAGTTAAATTCTAAAGGATACTATATTTATTAACAGCTATAGTGGAAAATAAGTTATTAGTCTTTCTTATAGATATATCTATATTTATATAAATACTATTTATATATCAACTATATTCAATATATTAATACTATTTACTAATAGAACTGGAATAGGTTTTATTATACGTCCGTAGAAAATATGAATTAACTTATATTAATAATGGGGAACTTTTATATTCATAGTTTAAGACTTTATTTGAGAAATAAATAAAACTTAATAAAGATATTAGAATTATAAATATAGAAGTTGTAATAAATATTTAAATAAAGTATTCATAATTAGTAGTAATCAAGTATTTTGAAATATTTAAATTATATATAATTATAGATATTTTAATTAATCGAGAATAAAAGAGTAAAATCATATAACTTTAACTAATTATAAAATTAAAATAACTTATTAATAGTAGCGATTTTAATAGTAAAAAGTATTTTAATATAATAATGTAAATTTGAAAATATATTATCGGTTATACCATACTATAAGGTATATAGTAACTATACGTATTACTACATATATAGTAGTATACTTTCTACGCCTTATTAGTAATAAGTACTATATACCTAGCGCTAGCTATAGCTAAACATATAGTAAGTAGTAAATAATTACTATACTATAGATCTAGAGCTTTATATAATACTACGTATTATATAATATAATAATAATAACAATAAATAACCAGAATACTAATTTATACCTTTATAGTAAAACTATATATAGTATATATTATCCTCTAGATTAACTAATACTAATTAATAGTTAACTTATTTATCACTACTATACTATAGATTAGTAAGGCTAATTATAATAGAAGAAGCAATTATAAAAAACTCTACCTAAAATCTATATAAAGTAAAAGATCGTAAAACTAACTACTTAAACACTTCAAACTCTCCCTACCCTAATACCCTAACTAAAACATTCTAAAAAACATATTAATACTTTAGAAAACTTTTATAAAACTTAAGTAGAAATATTATATTAAAAGCTCTTATTCTAATTAGATTAAAATATACTCCTAATAGTATTTTTAAAGAGTTTTCTAAATTTATACTTTTAATTATTACTTATTAAAATGTATTTAGTAAATATAATAAACCTTATTAGGCCTTATTAAACCTCTATAGTATTAGAAACTTATAATATCTCTAGCTTTAACCTCTCGAGATTTATATAACTTCTTAAGATATATTTTACCCTTTTTTTATATAGATAAGTAAATCTAATAATCTCCTAATACTATCCCAACTTCTATAATAATATTTAAATTACTAGACCCTAAGGAAATACTTATTCTAAATACTCTTTTAATAATTATAGTTATACTAAGTAGTATCCCTATACTTATAAAGCTCTATTAATATCTAGATCTAATACTATTTAAATAGATCTAAAACCCTAAGGAAATACTTATTCTAAATACTCTTTTAATAATTATAGTTATACTAAGTAGTATCCCTATACTTATAAAGCTCTATTAATATCTAGATCTAATACTATTTAAATAGATCTAAAATATTAACTATAAAAGCTTTATAAATAAAAATACTCTTACTATCTTAATATATTTAATATACTTAATATATTAAATCATACTTTATAACTATTCAAAGTTATATAGCTATAAGCTTTTTTAGATATTTAAAAATAACTTTAAGGACTAGCCTCTTTTAATATAATACCTAATAGATATTTAAATTACCCGCTATATTTAAAACTACCTTTTCTTCTATAGTATTAAAATTAATATAAATAGGAAAAGGATTTTTAGTATTTTATACTAGGTTACTTAATAAGACCTATTTATTTTTTAAAAATTTAAAAAGATTACTAAAATTAGTAAATAATATATTACTTTTAAGGTAAATATTAAAGAATTCCCTAAGTAATTTAAAGATTTTATAGAGAATAATTAGGAGATTATACTACCTATCTTAAGACTAAACCTAATACTTAAAAGATTAAATCTATTTTAGCTCTCCTATAAGTAGTAAAGAAAATAGTAATAGTATAATTAGTTAGCTTATATATCTCTAGTACTAGTACTATATTTCTAACTCTTCTTATTAATTTTACTAATATATAGTCTTTTTAATATAAAGCTTCTTTATATATAAGAAGTAAACTATAAGTATAATAACTTATAGCTTTTAAAATAATTTAAATACCCCTTATATATTCTTTCTACTATTCCTTTTAATAACACTTTAGTTAAATATACTATAGATTTCATAAAGTTTTATAATAAGATAATAAAATATAGTAGAGGTTTATATAATATTTTTAAAATAAAAATCTATATATTTCGCAATTATTACTTTAAGCTTAATATCT
>QAPG01000334.1:0-25110 GCA_004366825.1 Colletotrichum spinosum
ATATAAACCTAATAGATTACTAGTATATTAGTAAAAGTAAATAATATGACTATATACTTATAGTAATTATATTATATCTTAAATATTATTTTCTAATAAATTTCTAATTTAATCTTAATATAATAATAAGTATTCTTAAGATTAATCTTTAAAATTTATATTACTCTCTAGAGTCTATCTAAAAGCTTACTAATTAGTAGTAATAAGTATTAATTCTTAATTATAATTTTATTAAGATTTCTATAGTTAATATAGAAATATAAAAAGCTATCTTTCTTTAATATAAAAAAGATTAATATATTTAGTTTATTTATAGATAGCTATATATCTCTATTTATTAGATTTTCTATAATATATACTTTTAATTCTTCTAACTACTACTTATTTAATAAATATATAGATTTATAAAATAACTTTTTATTTAGTTTTAAATTAATAATATATTTAGTATCTTTAAAAGTTTAAACTAACATTACTATAATTCTATTAAATACTTCCTATTTACTTATAAGTTTTCTAAAAATATCTATAGTTATAATAACTTTATCTTCTTCCCTAAGTATTTCTATATAAACTCTAAAGTTTTCTCCTATCTTATTAATATATAATATATAAATAGTCTTATTATTCTTAATAACCTCTTAAATAAATATTTCTAGCTTAATAATAAATATCTATTTATAATACTAAGTATTTATCTAAATATTTATTATAATACTTTCCTAGTTTATAGAATACTATTTTAATAAGAAGTCTATATATCTTTCTAATTAGTAAGTATTAATAAGTAACTAATATAATTTCTATAGGTAACTATTTAAATCTATAAAGAAGAATATTAGCTAGTATAACTTCTCTAGTTCTAATATTAAAGTATTAAATCTTTCTAAAATAAGTATAGTTATTTTAATTAGGATTAGTATTAGTAATATAGCTAGCTACTTATTAATAAGGTTTACTTATAAATATAATTCTATATCTATTATTACTTCTATCTCTTTAGTATTTTAGAGAATAATTATTAAGTCTTAAGCTATTTTTCCTGTAGGGATTAATTTTTTAATTAATATAAGGACTATTAGTTTTATTCTTATACCTATTTATTTCTCTAGATTTCTTTAATATAAGAATTAGTATTAATAGTTTAAACTAGAGTATATAGACTTTATAGTATTCTACTTTTAGATAGCTATTAGTATTATATTTATACTTATTTTACTCTTATTATTTATAGTTTTATACTTTATCTTACTATATAAGAAGTATACTTTTATGATTTATAGTATAGCTAATATATATATAGTTTTCTAACTTAAAGTAAGTATAATATTACCTAACCTATTAGTATCTTATTACTAACTACTTCATATTATTAGAACTAATAGTTCTATTTATCTTACTATTTATAAAAGTAGAAGTAATTAGAAAAACTATAAACCTATATATAAATATTTATATCTCTTATTTTATATTAATTTATTAGTATAGTACTATTAGAGTCTCTATAGGTTTTTAATTCTAATTATAATATCTCTAGCTTTTAGGATTAGGATTTTAAGTTTCTCTATTTCTTTCTTTAAACTAAGATATAATTAGTAGAAATAGATAAAAGCTTCTTTCTTATTCTATTTAAAACTAAGTATATTTAGATTTTAATATAATATTAACTATTTACTATAATAATAAATAAGTAACTAGTGTTTTCTCTATTATATTTCTTAAGCTTCTATTTATATAATTTCTCTTATATTTATTGATTAATATGCTATTAGTAAATAAATATAATAAAGTTAGTTTAAATAAAATTATCTTCTAGGTTAGTCTTATAGTTTTTCTATTCTATTTAGAATTAGGATATTAGCTTTATAAGTACTTATTGGATCTATTAGTTAATTATATTACCTAGTTGGATTTAGTAGTTATTTTTAATAGTTATACTAATTATTAATTTGTTTAACTCTAAATGTTTCTCCTTCTATTCTATAGTTTTATAAAAGTAGCTTTTTCTAGTTATTAGGTAGTTTAAGTACTACTAATTATTTAGCTAGCTATTAGATAAAAGTTATAGTTTGCTCCTTATAGGTTACTTATTACTTCTATATCTACTTTTAGTATATTACTATTTAGGACTATATAGTTTTGAGTATTTTTCCTATAATACTTATTAGGTTTAATATTAGTAGCAATAGTAGTAGGAATAACAATTAGGATTACTTATTAAATATTAATATTAATTAAGAGAATAGTAACCATCTAGGCCTAGGGGTTATAATAGAAGTTGATATTCTCCTTCTTTTTATATTAATAGGTAAGTATTCCTTTCCTTAAGACATATTTAATATAAGGTTTTCTAATAAGTTTTTTATTTTAACCTCTTTAATATATTATCAGTAAGGATTTATATTAATACTAAGTTTTAAGTTGTTTTAAGTAGTATATAAGAAATATTTTTCTTTAGAAATATTTTGCTTAGGGGTTATTATTCTATTATTATTACTACTCAGTCTATTTAATTCCTAGTAATAATATTGTATTATATATATAGGTGATGATACGTAGTATTTGTAGTAATATCTCTCTCAAGAGTTACTAGCTAGAAGCTAGAGATATAAGGAGAATTTAAGAAGTCTAAAGTTATATAACCTACTTCTTTAATATACCCCTTTAAGCTCTATAAGCTAAGTAACTAAGTATTATATAACATCAGCTAAAAAGCAAAAATCTATATCTTAAAAGTAAAATCTATACCTCCCTTCTGACTTTTTTCTATTATAATATACCTCTTACTTATTAATAGTTAAATTATTCATAATATTAGAAGTACTTTTAATAAAGATACTTTAATTATCTTTATAGTAAATATTAGTATAAATATACTTAGTAGCTATATTAAGATAGTACTAATAGTTATAGTAATTAAGAAGAATAAAGTTAGAATAGACTATATAACATTTAATACTAGAATAAGTATTACTTCTATAGTAATTATAATAATATCTTTTAAAATTTATAAGGTTATAGTTAATAATACTAGAGTTATAAGTATTAGTTTTATAGTAGAAGTTATTAATAAGGTTCTAAAGTTTAGCTTTTTTAGGATTAATAGTAGAATATTTATTATGAAAAGCCTTAAAACTACTAATTCTTTAAGAAAGGTTAAATAAAATATAGAAGTAAAAAGTATTACAATTAGTAATAAAAGTATTAATATAGTAGTATAAAGTATAGAAGTTCTTAAAATACTTAAAAAGGTTATTTTTATAATTACTAATATTAAAAGTATAACAATTATAAGTAAGTTTAATAATAATATTACTAGAGATCTTAGGAATAAGAAATTTAATCTTACTTATAAAGTTAAAAGAATAGTAACTAGAAAACTTCTAACTTACCCCCTTAAGATAGAATAATATAAAACTAATACTATTAATAAAGAAACTATAAGTAGTAGTATAATCTTTATACTACTATTTATAGATATTATTATTACTATAAGTAGTAGGAATAATAAGAATAAGAATATTAAATTTAATATTTAATTACTTTTGCTCTATACCTAGAATGGTATCTAAACTCTTCACCCTATATATAGATTTAACTATAAATTTTACCTGATAATAGTATTCATACTAATACCAACTTATAACTAGTTAAAATAATAATACAATTACCTATTATTATAGATAATTATACTTCTAGGTCTAATATTCAACCTTATAGTAGTAGAAGACCTCATAGTAATAATTAGGAAGAACTTTATCAAAACTAAAGCTTAATATACATAGCTAAAAATAACTACTAAAGTTATAAAGTTGAGAACTTTTATAAACCTCTTAAAATAGAATAAAATAAAACACCTATAAAAACCAGGCGTTCTATAATCTATCACTCTTCTATAACTTTTATAATAAAACTAAAATCTCCTTAAAATCTATATAACTACTTATAAAAGAATAACTATAAAATAAATATAGAGATATCTAATTATAACTATTATAATTGAAACTATTAGTATATTAAACTAAACCTTAATAAAATTATTCTAAATACTATAATTAATAAATAACTTATAGATATTTAAAAGAAAATCATCTAACTATCCTATAAAATACTATATTAAGCTAGTAATATTAGAAACTAAGTATTAATTAGATAATACCTTAATATTAATACTTTATTATAATACTAATTACTAGATATTTTAGAATATTATAGTAATATAATTATAAAGGTTTTAAAAGCTATCTAGCTATATTAGAAATATCTATATCTATATAAGTATTATTTATATATTAGCTATACTTAATATATTAAAATTATTTACTAATAAAAGCAGGCTGAATCCTACTATACTTATATAGAAATCATAAGTTAGCTCATATTAGTAGTAGAGAACTTTTATATTAGCAGTATAAAGTCTTATCTTAAGGATAGATAGAGCTTAGTAGAGATATTAAAGTTGTAGATATTAAGGTTATAATAAATATTTAAATAGAGTACCTATAGTTAGTAGTAATTAAATATCTCAAGATATTCGAATTATATATTAATAGCTGTAAGAGTATAAGAGTATAAGGGCGTAAGGTTGTTGTAGAAGGAGTTATTAGTTATTTATTATTAAAAAGATTAATATAAAATAGATATACTAATTATAGCTATAAGGGGTTTAACTTTAGATTAATTAAGAGCTAGTTATAGTAGTTAGTAAGAAGGTACGAAGGCTAAAGTTATACTTTAGGAGGTAATATATCTACTAATAGTTATAATAGAAAGCAAGCTATTAGCCCTTCTTATTAGATTTAATATATTTAATAATATTATATTTATTAAGAAGAATTTTAATTATAAACTTTTAGTAGTAAGAATTAATTTTACTTTAAAAGATAGAAAGCTAATAATAACTAGTACTTATAATAATTAAGAGAAGGAAGGTGATATTATATAAAAAATATAGTAAAAAGAAGTATAGAAAGTACTAAAAAAGTAGATACAAAAAACAAAAAAGTATAAAATATAGAAGATATAAAAAGAATAATATAGAAAGCATAAGTTGTTTTTAATAAAAGAATATATATAATATAGAAGGTATAAGTAGTCAGGTTATTTTTGATTTTTTTTATACTTTAGAGGGAAAGTATAAGAAAACTATGAAAAATTCATAATATATTGAAAAATAATATTATTAATAATAAAAATAGAGTAAAAGAAGGGTTGCGAATAGTATTATAAGGTAGAAAGAGCCCTCAAGAGGGCCCCTAGGCTTATAACCTATATATATAGATAATAATATATAGTATTTATAATGATATCTCTCTTAAGAGTTACTAGCTAGAAGCTAGAGATACAAGGGGAGCCTAAAAGGCCTAGGGTTATATAACCCACCCCCTCAATATGTATAATATTAGTAGTCTTACTATATATTTCTACTAAGTTGAATATGAATTATTAAAGATCCCGCTTAATATAGTAGTTTAATATCTAGCTAGTATTTACTATTCTATAGTAAGAGTAGTAGTTTTAAATCTTATAGTAAGTAAACGCGACTAATAGTTATAAACCTTTTAGTTATATAAACTAAGTATAGTAATTACTACTAATTAGTACTACTTACTATTAGCTACTTATAACTAGCGACTATTAATAGCTAGTAATAAGTACTACTAACTAGCTAGTATTAGTATTATATAATTACTTATTATAATCTTTTAAAGAAGTAATTATAATAAATATAGGCCGATATTTTTCTTTTATAATATACTTTCTATATTTATTAGTAATTATATTAACTAACTATATTTATTACCTCAAGTTTCTTCTATTTAAATAGTTCCTTAGTATTAGTATTATCTATAGAGTATATAAGGCAAGAGCTAACTACTAGGTATAGCTTCCTTTAAAAGGTCCCGAGAAGCATGTAACTTTAAATAGATCAAAGACCTTTAATATAACTACATATTTAAAAGTATCTTTTTAAATATAAAAATGAGAAGACTATCTATAGGAAATATATAACAATTTGTGTGAAGTGTGATAATGTGTAGTATTTGTAGTCTTTATAGTATTATTGTCTATAGGAGAAGTTGCTAGCTAGAGGCTAGAGATAAGAAGAGGATTCTAGAGGCCTAGGGTCACATAACCCTCTCTTTTAATATAATTAAAAATTATCTAGAAGATTAGATTTAATATTTAATTTAAGAAGACTATTTGAAAAGTAAATATAAAATTTAAAGATAGGTAAGTATAAATTATAATATTATCTAAATCTTTATTTCTTTAGAGATATCAATTTTAATATTATACTAATAACTATCGTATTTCTTCTAGGTTTTTCAAGTATAAATTGACTCTATATCTATTTCAATAACTTTAATATCAAAATAAAATAAGAATGAGTATTCTTATTTATAAAAAGATAAAATAAATATTTATACTTCTTAGTTTAAAAGAATATTTATAATAAAACTATTGATATTTTTATAAAAATAGAAATATAGTAGGTTAACAAGAGATTGAGTTATTCTAATATCCAAAACTTAGATAATATTCTTAATATATTAAATTAAATAATATTTATTAATAAGATTGAAATCATTATAAAAGACTACTATTCATATAAGATCTTGTGGTATAAGGTTATAAATAAAGCAATAGTAGTACTATTAGTAATATCTAAAGAAGAAGAGCCTCTAAGTATTAGGTTAAGAAGGTAAGCCTCTAGGCTATAGTATTTAGATTAATATATAATATAAGTATTTATAATATATAATATATAACGATAAACCTACTTCTTAATACTCCCCCTGAGGCTAAACTTATAATAAGCTAAGTATATAAAACTAACCTAAAGCTTCTAAAATACTAGTTTTTAGCTAAAGCCTCTAAATCTAAAGAGTTTTTAAAAGTAGAATATTTTTGAGATTAATAATATTAACGCTATTTAAATGGATATTAATTAATCTAGTTATTAGTGATCCCTCTAGAAGTAATCTTTAATCTAAATTATTTATAACCCTTAGTAATCTAATAAAGCCTTTCTATCTATTAGTATTGAGAGTTTTAATAAGACTATTAGTAGTTATATTAATATTTCTAATAAAATATAAAATAATTATATCATTATTATTAAGTTTTTGAATAATATATTCATATTAAATATTTATATTCTATATATATATCTTATTTAGAAATCTTATAATACTTATTAGAATATTGATATTATTAGTAAAGAGGATTGTAAGTCTAGTAGTTTGTTAATCTACTAACTATTTAATATATTAATAAATCTACTTAAGAGATATACTAATAAATATAAAGTTAATGAAATCTATTTCTTTAGAGTTTAAAATAATAATTATTTATGTTTTAGATTTTTAAATATTAAGTAATCTAGTAAAGTAGATAGTATAACTATTAGTAGATGTATAAAAATATTTATTAGTAGTAAAAGTAGTATTTGTTATAGTGTAAAGACTGAGATTTATTATAAAATCTATTCTTCTAAATATAATACTATAATTAGTAATATTAATAAAATGTTGAAAGAATATTTAATAACTTATTAATAAGTAAGTAAAAGACTAGTATTTCCTAAATATAACTTACTTATAGTATTAATGATATCTAGTTAAGTATTTATAGCTAATTAGTTGAAATAACTAGTTTGCTTTATATAGAATTAGTAAGATCGACTACTATATTCATCTTTTAACTATATAATTAAAAGGTCTTTATTAATAAAGAGAAGAATATTAATAGTATAAAGTCTATAATAATTAAAATAATAAAGAATAGAACTAATATATTTATATTAAGATAATACAATCTTTATAATATTATAATAGTTCTAAAATCCTAAGAACTAAATAATAATACTAAGATCCTTAAAGAAATATATAATTTTAAGTATTTTATAAATGTCTTTTGTAATCTTAAGTATTAGGATAACTATAGTATTATTATTAATATATATAGAGGTATAAGTATTAAAGTTCTTATTGATAAAAAAGTAAATCTCTTCTTTCATAAGTATAAAGTTTAGTTTCTTTATTTTAGTTATAATAAATGGGCATTGCTAAAAAAGGTCTTATAGAACCTATAAAGAACCTTATATAATACTTAAATTCTATTTATACTATTAGCATAATTTATAAATTAATAAATATAGATTTCAATACCTCGATATTTCAGAATAATAAGGAAGGTAATATTAAAATCTTATATCTTATATAAGAGATAGTGGAGGAGAAAATAGTAAATAAGAGATATATAATAATAGTACTTATTATAGTAATATAAACCTCTTAAGATAACTAGTTACTTTTCTTATAATTACCATAAATAGCTTATTAAGCTTTATATCGCATAAAATCTTTTAAATATTAATCTTAATATTAAAAATTGATATATCTAAAAGGATTTTGATATTAGAAGGCTTATTAATAATATAAAAAGGTCTTTTAGTAACTATCTAGTTAATTTCAGTATTAGATATAGGCTTCTAGTAAGAAAGTTAAAAAAGACTCTCCTTTATTCTTTTTAATAATATAAAAGATAAAATAGTTTAAAAGAAGAATCTTTAATAATATTATAGTAATAAGAAGAATAATAGTAATTGGAATATTAAGGTTAATATAAACATTAATAGTAAAATAGGCCTTCTTCTTATTATAAAGATAAAAACAATAAGTCTTATAATATATAAGAATAAAGCTAAAGGTTTTGACTAAGAAAAGTTTAGATATATATATAAAATCTATATTACTATATGAACTATTATTTTAAGGATTTAAATTATAATCCTTTAACTGAAAGTTCTTTCTTATATCTTAATAGCTATAACTAACTAATTACTAGGCATACTATATAGTCTTATTAATATATTTTTATAACTATCCCCTCTCTAAAGGCCTTAATCTCTAAGCCTTTAATTATATACTTTTGAATATCTATTATAAATCTATATATTATTACTAACTATTTATTATATAAAATACTCCTTTAATACTAGTAATCATTCTAACTGTAATATTATTATTTATTTAAGCGATTCTTTATAATCTGAATAATAAAACTAACTTTTACTATTATGTTTATTAAGTTCTTATTGGTTCCTTCTATTATTTATCAACTTACTCATTATTATCTCAATAATATTTTAACACTTTTGAGTTTTATAAAATTCTTCTTATAGGAATAATTCTTTAAATTCTACTATAGTCTTTTATAATATTTCACTATGTATTCAGTAAGTATTATCTATTTCTTCTATATATATCTTACTATTCTTTAAGTTTTAATTTATGTTATTTTTATCCTTTTAATACCTCTTTATATTATCTTACTAACTATTCCTAATTCATCATTTTTTCTCTTTCTCTTTTCTTTCTCTTTTTATTATTAATATACTATATATTTTCTAATAATATTTTATATCATTATTATTACTACTATCTAGTAAGTATTTGTTGATAATAATAAAGAAGTTATTAATAAGAATTTCTTATATCTAAAGTCTTATAACTATTAAATCTATTTTAACTATCTATCTTTATTTTATCTTAATATAAAAAAACTACTCTATATTATTAGTAATTATATACTAGAGTACATTCTTTATAAAATGAATAAATAGAAACATTATAACATAAATCCTTTTCTTACTATATACTTATTATTATTATTGATTGTACCCTTTAAATATCATTTAAAGTATATAGTACTATTTAAATAATTTAGAATTCAATTATGTAGTTACTTTTGCCTTGTATTTGGAATGATATCTAAGCTCTTCCTTAACCTTATATATAGATTTAACTATACATTTTACTTAATAATGATATTTATACTAATACTAGCTTATAACTAGTTAAAATAGTAATAGAATTATTTATTATTATAGATAATTATACTCCTAGTTTTCATATTAAATTTTATAGTAGTAGAAGATCTTATAGTAATAGTTAGGGAGAGCTTTATTTAACCTTGAGCTTAATATATATAGCTAAAGGTTATTATTGAAATTAGAAAGTTGAGAACTTTTTTTGATTTCTTAAAGATTGAATAAAATAGAATATTTATAAGAACTATATATTTTATAATCTATTATTATTCTATTTCCTGTATAATAGAATTGAATGTTTTTTGAAATTTGTATAGATATTTATAATTAGAGAAGTATATTATAGGTATAATAATATTGACTTATAATTCTTATAATTGAAATTATTGATTTATCAGATTAAGCGTTAATAAAATCATTTTAAAAGTTATAATTAATAAGTAGTTTATAGATATTTAAGAAATAACTATCTAGTTATTTTATAAGTTATTATATTAAGTTAAATGTGTTTAGCAATACTCATCAATTCGAGAATACTTTAATATTGATATATTATTATTATATTAATTATTTAGATATTCTAGAGTATTATGGTAATATGATTATAGGCGTTTTAGAAACTATTAAATTATATTAGAAATGTTTTCATTTATATAAGTACTATTCATATATTATTTATATTGAATATGTGAAGAGTATTTACTTATAAGAATAGGCTGAGTCTTATTATACTTATATAGAGACTATGAGTTAACTTTAACTTATATTATAGTACAGAACTCTAATATTAATAATATAAAGTTTTAGTTTAGCGGTATATAGGGTTTAGTAAGAATATTAAAGTTATAGATATTAAGATTATAATAAATACTTAAATAAAGTATCTATAGTTAATAGCAATTGAATATCTTAAGATATTTGAATTATATATAGTTATAAAGGTAAAAAGGTATAAGGCTATTGTAGAAGGAGTTATAAGTTATTTATTATTAGAAAGGTTAATATAAAATGAGTATACTAGTTACTATAGCTATAAGGGGTTTAGCTTTAGATTAATTAAGAGTTAGTTATAGTAGTTAGTAGGGGAGTAGGAAGACTAAAGTTATACTTCAGGGGGCAATATGTCTACTAATAGTTATAATAGAGAGCGAGCTATTAGCTCCTTCCTTGGAATTAAATTATTATTTACTATTCAATATTTTAAATAAAGTATTTCAATTTCTAAACATAAAAATAGATTTTTCTATATTCTTATTGAAATCTTACTAAAATAGTAATATATAAGTAATATTACTTATGACTCTCTTATTAATATAAAGAAGATAAAGTTTAGTTTAAAACATCTTTTCTTCTAAGAGAAATTGGTTATATATAAGTATTTAAATATTATTTATCTTATTATCATAAGCTTACTAAATACTTATCTTATTATTATTATTATTAATTAATTAAGTAGTTTGAAGTTTTAAGATTTTAAGAAGAAGTATTTTATTAACTATCTATTTTATAGTCTATTTACTTTTACATAATAATCTTATTATCACCTTAAAATCATGATTTATTAATCTCTTTAATATACCTTTATTATACTTTAATATTCAAAAGTATTAAATCTCTTATTATTATAAGATTATTCTAACTTAATAATAAGATTTACTATTACCTTATTAATCATATTAAATATAATATATTTAAATATCTTATTATTATTACTATTAGTTAACCTATTCCTCATAAGTTTAATCTTATTATATCTTATAATATATATATTTCTATATTATCATTATTTATCAATAGTAAAAGTAAGAAGAATAATAATAATTAGAATAATAATAATAATAAGAATAGAAGATTTAGAATTATAGAGCATCTTTTATAGAATTCTTGTTATACTAATAGTAATATTAATATAATTATACTTATTAAAAATAATTATATTTTTCCTATTAAAACTTACTTAATAGGTTTTTAATGTTACCTTATTTCTAATAATAATATTATATTCAATATTAAAAGAGATGTCTATAGATAATAAAATCTCAATAGAAGGATTTCTTACTAAGAAATATAAAACTTATTTAATTATTATTATATATATTCTTCTAGTTTCTATATCTACTAACTATTAGCCTATTATTCAAAAGTATATTACTTTTAAAGTTACTACCACTCAGAAAGCTATTCTAACTATAAAAACTATAATTATAGAAAAAGCTCTTATTATTAAGAAAGCTATTATATTTTTAGTATTTATTGTATCTATAACACTTATTATATTTATAATACTTGTTATTCCTATAATACTTATTATACCTATAATACTTATTATATTTATAATACTTATTATACTTATAATACCTATCATTTCTATAGTATTTACCATTTCTATTATTTTTATAAAGAGAAATTAGAAATGCCTTTATAAGAGTATATCTTAACTTTAAAGTTGAAAATTATGTTCTTTTATATATACTAATTAAATTATTATTAAAGTATATTACTTTTTCTAATTGAGAAATATATCCTTTAGAATAATATTTAAACTATAATGATCTAGTTTAAAATATACTTCTTAAAGTAGTATTTCTATATTATTTAACTAATTAATAACTATAGTTGTATTGAAGGTCTCTGATCTATTTAAAGTTATATACTTCTCCGGGACTTTTTAAAAGTAGTTGTACCTAGTTGTTGGCTTTTGCCTTATTTACCCTATAGATATTACTGATACTAAGGAACTATTTAGATAGAAGAAACTTTAAATAGTAAATATAATTAGTTAATATAAGTACTAATAAATATAGGAAGTATATTATAAAGGGAAAGTATAGGCTTATATCTATTATAATTACTTCTTTTAAAGATTATAGTTATATAATACTAATACTAGCTAACTAGTAATACCTATTACTAGCTATAAATAGTTACTAGTTATTTATAGCTAGTAGTAAGAACTAATAGTTAGTAGTAGTTACTATATAGTTTGTATAACTAGTAGGAATACTAGTTGTAGTTACTTATTATAAGATTCGAACCTACTACTCTTACTATAAAACGGTAAAAGCCAGCTAGGCATTAAACTACTATATCAAGCGGGTTAACTAAGTAATAAAACTATTTCTCTCTTCTTTTTTAAAACACTATTATTAAATCCTTAATATTAATATTAATATTTAACTAATTATCTTATTTCTTATAATATTAGACTGTCTATTTTTAAATTTTTGAATAGCCTTCTTTATATTGTTTAAATTAAGTATAATCTATTATATATTATATTATCCAAATTACCTTACTTATGCTATAAAGAAGTATTTATTATTTCTATCTCTCTACTTTTTTATAATTTCTTCTATTTCTCATTCTATAAAATTATCTTCTAATTTAAAAAAGACTAGTTTATTATTAATATCTTTTTGCTACTCTATCTATAATTTAATTTACAAGATAGGGAGAATATTATATATCTAATAGTATTATTCTAATAAATATATTCTATATAGTTATTTTCCTATTCTTTTATTATGAAGACCTTAATATGTTTTAATATTTACTTCTTATATTCAAATCTGAATTTCTTATTAATAGTCTGATGTCTACTTTCTAATTATATATGTATAATTAATATTTTAAATTATATATCAATATTCTACTATTTAGTAATATTTTTAATTAATATAGGTGACTTATTTAGTAATACTTTATATTATCAAGTCTTTCTTTACTATTCATTTGACTGTTTTCAAATAGAATATATAGCCGTTTTATTAATAAATACTTACTAGTATTATATTTATTATTATTACATACAAATACAACTTCTCTTAATTATATTATTTAAATAGTAGGTAAATTACTAATAAATATTCTAAAGTAATATTTTAATATTTAATATATTTATTGTATTGAATTATTTATTTATAAGTAATATATTATTAATAGCCATTATTTCACTAGTGATTTTGTTATAAATCTCTTTCAAAATTAGTTTATAAGACGTTTATTTCTATTATTAATAATACCTTTTAGAATATTGAATTAATATTTTACTTCTTTATACAGTATTACTACTAGGTCTATAGCTATTATCCTCTTTTGTATTAAAATAAATACTATAAATTTTATAAATCTACTCATAATAATTAAGATGGCATTATATATATTACTATCTCTATAAGTATATTTGAGAAATCTTATATTAAAATCTATGTTAATTTCTCAATATAGTCTTATTAGAATAAATAGAAATCATAATTAGCTATATAACTTATATTTTAATATTTCAATCTCTTAGTAGATTTAATATAATATTGTATACTCTTATATATCTATAGTTATATTACTTTAATACAAGTTTTATTTTATAAAGTTATAAATCTTATTAGTATTCATATAACTTATCTTATTCTTATTATAATATAAGTAAATAATCTTATATCTCAAAAACTTTATGTTTAATATAATTAGTCTTCTTTAAAAGAATATTATTTCTTCTATATTTATTAAGTATTCTTTTTAGTAATATCAGTTGCGTTATATTATGGGGTATGCAGTAACTATATGTATTACTATATATATAGCAGTATACCCTCTACGCCTTACTAGCAATAGGTATTAAATACTTAGTACTAGCTATAGTTAAATATATAGTAATTAGTAAGTAATTACTATACTATAGATCTAGAGTCTTATATAATACTCTATACTATATAATATAATAAGAATAATAATAAATAACTAGAATACTAATTTACACCTATATAGTAAGATTATATATAGTATATATTACCCTCTAGATTAACTAATACTAATTAGTAGTTAATTTATCTATTACTACTATACTATAAATTAATAAAACTTATTATAATAAAAATAGTAACTATCAAAAACTATACTTAAAGTCTATATAAAATAAAGGATTATAAAACTAACTATTTAAATACTCTAGATTCTCTTTATCCTAATACTCTAGTTAGAATACTCTAAAAATTTTACTAATACTTTAAAAGACTTTTATAAGACTTAAGTAGAAATATTATATTAAAAGCTCTTATTCTAATTAAATTAAAATATACTCCTAGTAGTATTTTTAAGGAGTCTTCTAAATTTATACTTTTGATTATTACTTACTAGAGCGTATTCAGTAAATATAATAAGTTTTATTAAGCCTTACTAGACTTTTATAGTATTAGAGAGTTATAATATTTCTAGTTTTAACTTCTTGAGATTTATATAGTTTCTCGAGATATATTTTTTACTTTTCTTTATATAGATAAATAAATCTAGTAATTTCCTTATGTTATCCTAACTTCTATAATAATATTTAGATTACTAGCCTTTAGGGAAATACTTACTCTAAATTCTTTTCATAATTATAGCTATATTAAGTAGTATCTTTATACTTATAAAGTTCTATTAATATTTAGATTTAATACTATTTAGATAGATTTAAAGTATTAATTATAAGAATCTTATGTATAAGAATACTTATACTATTTTAATATATTTAATATATTAAATAGTACTTTATAACTATTTGAAATTATATAGCTATAAGCTTTTTAGATATTTAAAAATAACTTTAAAGATTAGCTTATTATAATATAGTAACTTATAGGTATTTAAATTACTTATTATATTTAAAATTACTTTTTCTTCTATAGTATTAAGATTAATATAAATGAGGAAAAGATTTTAGTATTTTATACTAGATTACTATTGCGAAGGAGGCACTTGGTATGCATGCGATCTATGAGAATAAAATAGCTTGCTTCTTCTAAATCTGAATATAATGTGAAGCTCCTTATTTAAAAGAGGGAGAAAACTCTACATTAGAAAAATATTAAGCTAATAGATTAATACTAATATGGGATATATAAAGTATATAGAATACTATAGCTATATAAAGCTTTATTACTATAGTAAAGTTTTTATAATATATCCCCCCAGATTTAGAAGAAATATTATATAAGTCTGAAAAGATTTTTTTAAAGTAAATAAAAGAAAGATTTCTAGATATATATCTTTAAATCCCAAAATAGAAGTATAAGGGGAGTTATAATAAAAGAAAGTAGATAAAAGAAGTTATATTATATTATTATTATAATAGAATAATAATAGGTTTCTTCCTTATATAGTAGTTACTATAGGTAATTTAGTATATTTAGAAGCTTTAGCCTTAGTAATTAAAGTAAGCTTTTAAAAAGATAGTATTTTATTAGCTGAGGCTTTAAGGTTAAAATAGTAGCTATTAAGTGTTAAGATCTTTAGTATAACTACCTTTCAATTCTCTCTTTTTAATAATATTAATAATATTATTATATATGTTTCTACTTTATACTTATCTATAATTGCTTTATATAGTAATTTTAAATACTTCTAATTTAAATTAATAACTAATTTTGATGATATTAATACTTCTTATTATATAGATAGTACTTTATAAGACGCATGAGGAGCATATAGCTATAATAATTAAAGTAAGAACTACTTTTATTTTAAAGTGAAAGTATGGGGAAATAGAAGGAGAGAATAGCCCTTCTAATACTTCTTCTAGGTTTTTAAGTTTAAATAAGAATATATTACTTTCTATCTTACTATTAATAAAATCTTTTTATTATTATTTTATATTATATTTATAAGTTGTATATCTAACTATTGTTGTTTCTAGAGTAGAAAACTATATCTAATAAGAATAAGGGTAAAGGTTTTATATAGAATAGAAGGGGTTTAAATAGTTGTAATTTATAGTCTAGCTTTCTTCTCTTTCTATTTTGATATAAAAAGTAGTAGGGCTATAAGTAATATATATTTTTTAATATTCTTTTTATATAATTGTTATATTAGTTAGTAATATCTTATATAAGTCAAAACTACTAAGGCTATATAAGTAGAAGGCTAGGAGGGGGAATAGTTACTACTATTAGGTAATTAGATATATCTTTTTGATCTATAAAGCGTACTATTTAGTATTATACTTAGTATATATATACTTAAATTGAAGCTAGGTTTAAAATATCTTATATATAAATAAAAGAAGAAGTTTTATATATAAACTTTAAGTTTTATTTTTAATATAAAGTTCTATTTTTTTAGCTGTTTATAAGTAAATAAGCTTGAGACTATAAGTAGTATGTAGTTTTTACTTCTAAATCTTAATTATTAATATATTATTCTAAATTCTTATTTATAAGAAAGAAGCGCTTTATAAGGTTTTTTGTTTTATATAAAGTAGGTTTAAAAGGATTTAAAGCTGAGGGTAAGAATAGTAATAAAGTATTATTTAGATCTAGAAGCCTAATAGTTTATATATCTATTAATTTTAAATTAGAAGATCCTATAGGGAATATAATAGTTTCTAGTAAGTTATATATTAGTCCTTCTTTAGAATTAATATTTTTGTAAGATATTATAGTTAGTATTTAGCTTATAATTAATAGTTTTATTAGTAGTCTATTTTTCTAAGTAGTACTATTTATCCTTAGCTTACTATTTAATAGTTATATAGCTACTTTCTAGAGATATAAATAAAGCGTTAGGATTTATATTATTTAATATTTTATAAGGTGATATTATTTAGGTTCTTTAGGAGTTATTATACTTCTTAGTTATAAGGCTATTTAATTATAAATATATTTAGCTTCTAGACTCTTATTTTTATTATGTATTAGATCTTCTTTATTTTATATCTATAAGACTTCTCTATTTTATTTGGATATTATAGGAATAATATAGAAGTTTAGTAGTCTTTTAAAATATTCAAACTTTATATAAGAAAATACTTTTATAAGACTATTAGCTAGTATCTTATTAATAAGTAAATAGACTATTTTAAATAATTTTACTTTATATTTCTAATAAAACTATATATTTTAAATATCTATATAATAGAAGTATATTACTATATACGTTTCTTTTCTAATTATAAAGTGAATAATTTACTAATTATTATAATAGATCTTCTAGATATCTCTTAAAATAAAGTTCAAATTAAAGAAGAAGTAGTATAATACTATAGTTCTTTTTGTAGTATAGTTTAGGTTGAAAAGCTCTACTTTAGTTATTAATATAGTTATAATACTTTATTATATTACTTTCTATTAGATAGAGCTTCTGAAAAGAGATATTATAAAGCTTTATAAAGATCTTTATATCTTTTTATTATTAGTAAAGGAGGTATTATTTGTAATTTAGAATACTTATATACTATTACCCCTTAAGGTGCTGAAGTATATAGAGAAATAATATATATAATAGAAGTAATAAATTACCTGGTTTATTACTACTTAATATTTAAAAGATAGATTTATAAGGAATTAGGATAGGAGGGTATATATAAAGGTAGTATTAGGTTAGATTATAATTAATATATAGAAGATTAAGCCAATCCTCTCCTAGAAAGATTTAACTTACTAAAAGAATACTTTATTATTATAATTTTTAAATATATTTAATAATAATAAAATTATTAAGACTCTAGAATCTATAAAATTAAACTTCTTTACTATATATTTGATATATATATTATAAATTAGATAGATTATATATATCGTATAATTATATAAAATTCTAATTTTAAAATATTATTCAGCTAGCTTTTAGTTTTTTAACTTATATACTCACTTAATCCTATCTATTACCTTCTTAATATCTCTAATATAATCTTTATAATATAAAACTAGAATATTATTAATATAAAAGAAGATAAAGATCTTCTTATTATAAATCTAAAAGAAATATAAGTCTTTCCTTATTAAATATAACTTAAAGTAAAGTAGAATAAAAGAGAATTCCTTATATTATAAAAGAAGCATATTATAACATTTATGTAGAATATAGTAAAGCTTAATAAGTTTATCTTTCTCTTTAAAACTATTTAAAAAGTAATATATAATAAGAAAGTCATTTAGCTTATATATAGCATTTAGGAATATATTTATTATATTGAATTAGTAGATCTTAAGATTAAATTAAATAGTAATTACTATTACCATTCTAAAGGTATATATAATAAGAATTGCAGTATATATCTACTTAAGAGGGTATTTCTCCTAAAAATCGCTTTATATATAGATTCTAGTTTTATAGCGCTCAAGATATCCATCTTAATCTAACTTATATATAAATACCTATTTTAAAAGAATAGATTTTAACTTTACTTTATATTTAATAATTATCTTTTAAATACCTATTTCTATAAGTTTATTAATCTTAATAATAATTACTTTAAAGAAGGTCGAATAAAGTAGTTCTAATAAGAGTTCTACATATCTATAGGTTTTAAGAAGTTTTAAAAGTCAATTTATATAAATCTTACTAGTTAATATAATAGAAATTTATACTTATTTCACTTAATTAATTAAAGTAAAGATGAAGTAGTAAAAAGTATAATATCTCTAAATCGCTTTTTTAAAAGCTTTCTTCTAGTTGAATATAAAAATATTAAAGAAGGCATCCTAGTTATATTCTATTTAAAGAAATATGAAGGATATTCTAAAGTATAGTAATTACTTTAGAGGTATTTAATAGGATTAGCCTAAGCTTTTATAATTATATATTTACTCTAGCTCTTTTCTAATAGTACTTTTGTTTCTAATATTTAAATATAGCTATACTAGATAAATAAGAGAAGTATAACTAGTAAGTAACTTATAAAGACTTTTTATATTTTAGATCTATGGAAAAGATATATCTATTTAAATATAAATCTTATTAAAAATTATATCTTTAGCTATATTTAATTTAAAGCTAGTATTCTAAGTCTCCCCTTGCTTTTTATTACTTTCCTTATAGAATAGTTTAAATATAAAGTCTAGAGTTATTTATATATTTATAAGATCTAGAGTTACCTTAAGACTTAGTAGTTACCTTTTTTATATATTATCACCCTTCTTTGGAAATATAGATTTAGAAAGTAATATAAATAGTATCTTATTATTTAAAATTAATATAATATTATCTTTTATTTATATTTTTAGAATTTCTAATCCTAGAAATACTTCAAAAGATAATTCTTATATTTCTTCTATAATCTTAAAAGCTTAGTTACTTCGGATTATTTAAGCTATATTATCTTTTAAATAGAATATCTTCTTACTAAATAATATATTTTATATAATAATAACTTATTAAATTAAAAGGATCTAGATCTTATAAAAGTTATAAGAATTCGCAATATATCTTACTAAATATCTAATATAACTCTAAGGCTTAATTTTAAAGTCTCATCTATTCTTATTTACTTTATATTCTTTCTTAAGAAGGTATATCCTGTAGCTATATATATAGATTTCTCTCTATTATAAATAAGAATTGTTTAATAAGTATAATTTATAAATAGGATTATATTATTTCATATAATTATATAATTAATCTTATTCAACTTATATTAGAAAGTATTATATATAATATTAAAATAAGCTTATATTATAGAAATAAGCTGTTGTAATAACTATCTTATTTTAAAGTAAGATTAAAAAGCCTAATATACTAAGTATTTAAAGAGCTTTAGTAATAAGCTTTTTACTAATTCTTTTTATATTACTATTTAGCTCTTTAATTAATAAGAAAGTTAGTTTAATATTAATATCTTATTCTAATGCCTATATCTAGTATCCTATAAGGCTATTAATTATAATAACGCTCTATTTGATATTCTATCTAATCTTATAAAGAATAAGACTATATTACTATTAGATCTAATATTTAAAAATTTAAAGGACTATAAAAGTATTAAAATACTATTTAGAAATATATAAAAAGGTAAAAAGTCATCTTATATATTCATCTTTAATAGTTAGAAGCTATTTACTTCTATCTATTACTTTTAAATAGTTAAATAAATTTCAAAAGATTCTATAGAATAATTATATAACTTTATTATTAGACATTTAGTATAATATAACTATTTTTATATATATAATAATATAATTTATATATTTAAGAGAGGGGATATTTCAAATCTTTACTTCCTGAATATTAAAAATAAGTTTTTCTAATACTTAATATCCTAAGTATCTAGACTAAAGATGCTATAATATTGTATTATTTATTCTTATTTATAGTAGATCTCGAGATCGCTTAGGGTAAGTAAGGATAAAGATAAGTAGATTTATAATTATATTATTACTTAAAGTAAGTTATATAAAAAGAATATAAGATGAATAAGATTTGAATTCTATAAAAATAATATTAACTTTCTTTACTAATTAAACTATTTAAATACTTTTATCTAAAGTTCTAAAGTAAAAGGTATTATCAAATCCTAGATACTATAATTTAAACTTCTTAAGAAGGTTTTTTGAAATAATATTTATATAGAAACTTTTAATATAAATAATATTCTTTAATATAATATTTCTATTTCTTTTTATACTATTAAAAATATTATAAAAGATCTTTATATTATAAACTATAATTAGATATAATAAGATGCTAATTTTAATTTATCTTAAGATATTATAAATAATTATATTTCTCTTGAGGTATATAATATTTTTTATTAAATAAAAAGTTTTATAATTATTAAAAATAATACTCCTAAAGATTGTATTAAATCTCTAGATTTAAGTTATATAGACTACTTAAGGCTTAAGATCTGGGTTAACGAATCCTAATTCCTTATTGAAGATATATAAATCTTCTTCTATAATAATAAAAGTAATAATATTATTAAATATTATAACTATAGATAAGCTATTACTAGAATACAACTCCTTTAATTTACTTTAAAATAAAATACTTTTAAACTTACTAATATAATATATAAATAAGTTGGAATTTTAAATAGTAAGCTACTTTTTATAAGTAGTTTTAATATGAATCTTAGAAAAAGCTAGTATATTGAACTATTTATATATCTTTATAGTATGATTAATACTATAGAAGCTTCTTTTATTTATAAGAATATATTCAAAATAGATATATTTACTTAGTTGCTACTTATATATATAAGTATATAAATAAAAGTTATCTAGATTATTTTATAGAATATTTTTACTATTAAGTTTATTATTACTCCTACTATTAGATCTACTTATAAGAATTATAAATATATTACTAGAAGTCAACCTTCTTAAATTACTATATTAATAATTATAAATTAAATCTTTAAACAGCTCTAAGTAGTATAAGATATTTAGAATAAAATTTTTAAAATAGTTTTTATTTAATATATCTTTAAAAGTTTAATTAGTCTAATCTAAAGTAAGGTGATATTTTGCTATTTCTAAGAAGTCTTATAAAATGAGAGATCTCTAGATCTTCAAAATATTAAATAATATAACTCTAAATAAGATACTTTAGAATTCTCTTATTTAAATATTTAAATTATACAATATCTTTATTTCTATAAATTTTTTTAATACTCCTATTATACTATAATAATATAATTAGTTAAATTTAAAATCTAATATTCCTTAAATATATAAATTAAAACTTAAATAGAAATATCTTTAGTATTTAGAAGTTCTTATTTTATAAGAATAAAGATATTTATTATAATTATATTATTAATCTATTTAAAGAATGTATTATATACTTTCTCTTAATAAGAATACTTTAATTTATAAGAAGTATATAATATGATATAATTTATATAGAACTTATAGAAACTTATAGATTTCTTATTTAAAGCTATAGGAGGCTTTAGAGTAATTAGGAGAAATAAAGTATTACTTTTTATAAGAAGGGCTATTTACTAGACCTTATCTTCTTCTTCTTTTTTTAAAATAACTACTATTTTAGAGATTAGAAAAGTAATAATATAAATAAAAATATAAGTTTATAATTTAATATAATATACTTTAAATCGCCTATGATTCTCCTTCTAAAGATAGGAGTTAAAAGAAGAGATATTATTAACCTCACTTAAGAATAAAAATAATAAAGAGGGTATTTCTAGATTAATATACTTTTAGAAGTTTTTTATTTTAATTTTAATTATAAAGGTAATAAATTAAATAGAAACATCCCTTTAATTATTAAATTTAGCTGAAATAATAAGTTTTAAAGAGGATATTATAGCTAAGGCTTATAAGTAATATAATAATAGAAACCTTAGTAGAAAGAAAGAAAGAACTAGAAGTAGATATATACTAATATTAGAAGTAATTATATTAAATTTAAAAGGCTAAAAGTATTAGTTAAGTTGGGCTTATAACTATTATAAAAGAAGTACTTAGTATATATATAATCTATAAGAATAAAATAGCTTACTTCTTCTAAATCTGAATATAATATAAAGTTTTTTTATTTAAAAGAGGGAGAGAACTCTATATTAGAAAAATATTAAGCCGACAGATTAATACTAGCATGGGGCGTATAAGGCGTATAAAGCGCTATAGCTACACGAGGCTTTATTACTATAGTGAAGCCTTCGTAATAATTACTTAATAAAATTTATTTATTTTGAAACTCTTAAAGAGATTACTAAAATTAGTAAATATTATACTACTTTTAAAATAAATATCAAAAAGTTCCCTAAGTAGTTTAAAGACTTTATAAAAAATAATTAGGAGATAATACTACCTATCTTTAAGGTTAAACCTAAAGTTTAAAAGATTAAACCTATTTTAGCTTTCTTATAAGTAGTAGAAAAGGGATAATAGTAGTATAACTAGTTAACTTATATACCTCTAGTATTAGTATTAGTCTTATTATAATATCTTAAATCTTCTATAACTAGTTATAATTAGTTATAAATAATACTATATTAATTTAAAAAGTATAATATATATAAAATAATAGAGATAATAATTAGAAATAAGTTAATAATTAGTTTTAAGCTAATTATATATATACTCCTTTTAAGAATACCTTTAAAGTATTATACTATAAGATACTTAATACCCTATATATATAACTTTGTAAAGCTTATAACTATCTATTCTAAATAGCGTTTATCTTCTCCTTCTAATTATATATAGCTATTTAAATAAAAAGTACTCTATATATAGTAAGATGGGTTATTAATCTATAAAATATATCTTTAAGGAGTAATATATTTTATACAGTTATTATAAGTTAAATACTAATCCTAAGATATATTTTATTATAGTATATCAAACTTTCCTTATAAATTACAAAAGTATTAATAACTTTAAGTATAACCTTAAGTCCCCTCCTTGAAATAATAAGTATAATAATACTATTATATAATATTAAATATAATATAACCTTAAGAATAAAACTACTACTCTATTTAAATAGTTTTTAATATTATACTTTAGTAAAAACCTCTTACCCTTAATAGAAATAGGATTATATATATCTTCTAAGACTAAGTAGTATTTTACGTTTTAACTTAAAATAATACTTCTAATAGTAGAATTATCAAGAAAGGTATTATAAATTTTATATTTATATTTATACTTAAAAGCTATTACTTAAGTATTATTTTCTAAAGTATTTTATTTAATTTAAATATTACTAGCTTCTTAACTACTAGATATTTTTAGTTTATTATACTAAAGTAGATAGTTAACCCCTCTATTACTTTTATACTTCTATAAAGTAAACTAGTAATAATATACTTTAGTAGAACTTCCCTACTTATAATACTTAAAATAATTAATATTCTAATACTTCTTAGTATTATTATATTCTATATAGTATTATATAGTATTTCTTTCTTATTTTACCTTATAGATATAAATCGCTTTAGTATTATATGTAATAATATTTATAACTAGCTCTATTAAAGTAAACGGATTATATTAGTTATTTAAAAATAAGGAGTATTTATAGATACTACTAGATAAGGAGAAGACTATTATTTCTATATATTTTATAGAAGTAGAGATACAGAGATTCTACTATTATTTTAGATATCTTACTACTATATACTTCTACGATATCCTTAATAAGATAAGATATCTAATTAAATATTACGCCTTCAAAATACTTAAGTAGTACTACTATTAGTATTAAATATATAATATTACTTTATCTTACTTTCATTTTACTATTTATAGTAATATCAACTTTAATTTTAAGATTATTATTAATATTATCCATATTAATAACTATTTTATACTCTATATTATTAATATTATAATAGTATTTAATACTATTTAATTTCTATTAAATATCTTAATAAAGATTATATAAATAACCTTGAAAATATATTAGATTAATATATACTAAAGCCCTCCTGATTTTCTTACTATTAAGAAAAATATAACTTTTAGATCTAAAGATATTAGATTAGAAGTAAAAATAGTAGGATTAATAGTTTATATTATCCCTATTAAAATATATAATAATATTAGTAA
>QAPG01000335.1:0-26424 GCA_004366825.1 Colletotrichum spinosum
GTTCTTATTATTATTATTATTATTATTATTATTATTATTATTATTATTATTATTATTATTATTATTATTATTATTATTATTATTAGTAGTAGTAGTAGTGTTATTATAGAATAAAGACGAGGCTAGTCTTCCATTATCCTCTTTTATCTATAAAACTAGTAATATTAAGATATACTAGTAGTATTATTAGTAGCTAGCTAGTATAAGTCAATATTATAAGTGACTTTCCAATACGTTCAATATTTCAAAACTACTACTATAGAGACTATTATATAGTTGATACTAAAAAGTTTGTATACCTAATTATTATTATCTTATTTTATATTACTAATATATTTCTAGACTAAGGCTAGGTCTAAGCCAAATACTATATTACCAATTCTCTTTACTATATTTACCTATAGAAATATATATAAACTATAGTATATTACTAGGTTTTCTTTTATTACAGAGACTTTATGCTAGGTTTTGTATAAGGCTACTTACTAGGTAAGGGGCGAAACATATAATATACTAAGAATCTTAGAGAAACATATAGCTTTAAATAGATTAAAGATTTCAATATAATCATTACATAAGTTAATACTATTTAATATATTTTACTCAGTTACTTTTACTTTTCGTATAGAATAGTATATAAATCCTTTACTTTCTATATAGTAATAATGATAAAGCTTACTTAATATTGATATTTAAACTAACATTAACTTATAATCAAATTAATAAATTAAGAAATTCCTGATTCTTATAAAGAATAAGATATTAGAAACTAGCTCAAAGAGATACTTTACTAGTATATTAATTGAATTATAATCAACTTAAAGAGTTTATATTCAAAGTAAAAACCTTTTACCATATTATAAAGATATTAGTTATATATAACCTTCATAGTAATATCTTATATAAACCTTATTAGAATTCTAGCTATTTAGCTATCACTTATATTTATCCTAATAACCTATTTTAGATATTGAAAGGCTTGAGTACTCCCTATTACTCTTACAACTCGATATTATCTATTTATTATAGAAAATCAATTATTAGAATCAAGGTTATACTACTTTGACTATTTATATTCTAAATTGATTAAATTATAATATTAGAGTATTTAGTAAATAGACTACTTAGTAGCCTGAGTATAATAAAGCTAAAAGCTCTATATAACGTAAGGTTAATCTTTCTGAAAGTAAATTCTATTTAGATATTAATATCACGAAGTTCCCTATTTCCTATAGAATTCAAACTTTCTATTATTATTACTTTTCATATTAATATTAGTACTATTTTCAGATACTACTCTGAATAACTTATTCTTTTATAATTAACAGTTATTAATTCCTTTTAACTTTATATTAATTACTTATTACTAATTTCATAGGTTATAAGCCTAGTTTTATATTAACTTCTCTCTTTATATTATATCCCTATTTATACTTATTATTAATATTAATATTTATATCTTTATTAATACGTATTTAGATTATACTCAAAACTATACTAATTAACCCTCAGTTTCTCTATATCTATCTATTTATATAAAACTTTTTTTAATTATTTTTATAAGACTCTATAGCCTATTCCTTTAATATTTACTTTAATTAATTAATCAACTCCTCTTATTAATTAATTAGTTTAATATTAGATGAATCTATAAGAAGATTATACTAATTAGAATAGTAAGCTTACTATTAGATGAGTAAAAGAAATAGTTAAGTAGTAAAAGTTGAAAGTTTCTTATATTCTAAATTTACTAAAGGTTTCTATAAATTAGTTATTAGTTAATCTAGAGGGTAACGTATGCTATATATAATCTTACTATATAGGTATAAACTAGTATTCTAATTATTCGTTGTTATTATTATTAGGTTATATAATGTGGGGCTATATATATAGAGATAGGGCCTATATACCCGTATAGCTATATAGCTAGTATAGCTATATAGTATGTATAAGCTATACAAGCCGACTATTTACCTAATAGCGCTATAGTATAATAGATATTATAATAGATAAACTAATACTAGTAACTTTTTATTTATATTATAGTAATATTATCTAATTATAAAGAAATTTGAATAATAAGCTATAAAATACTATCTTTTTTAATAGTTTTCTTTTATTACTAAACCTATTATTTATCCATTTTTCTATATAATTATAGTAGTTGTAATAATTATTTGGATTTCTTTAAGTAGATATTAGAAATAAATGAAGTATAAAATACTATTTAAATTTAGAGTTTTATAGTTATATAGCTATAGGGGTATTACTTCAAAAAGGTAGTATTACTATATACTTTCTAGTAGTTTTTAAATTGTTATTTAAAACTAAAGGGAGGGTATTATTCATTTTTATAGAACTTTAAAAGCTATAGGAGAAAGTAGTTATTATATTATTTTATAAAGCTTTAAAAGCTATAAGAAAAAGTAGTTATTATATTACTTTATAAAGCTTTAAAAACTATAGGAGAAGGTAATTATTATTTAAACTATATAGAGTTTTAAGAGGTTATATTATAATTTTTATAATATAGCTTTTAGATATGTTTTTATTTATTCTAATTTAAGTAAGAGCTTTTAATATAATATTTCTACTTAAGTTTTACCTAAGTATTTATAAAATCCTAATATGTTTTTTAGAGGTTTAAAATATCTATAAAATACTAGAGATATTATAAACTTTAGTAATTAAAAAGAAACTATAAGACTCAAGAGAGTTATTATATTTACTAAATATATTCTACTAAGTAGTAATCTAAAGTATAAATTTAGAAATCGTTTTGAAAATATTATAAGGAGTTTATTTTAATTTAACTAGAGTTCAAGCTTTTCATATAATATTTCTATTTAAGTTTTATAAAAGCTTTCTAAAATATTAGTATATTCTTTAGAAGTTTAGCTAGAATATTAAGTTAAGGAGAGTTTAAAATATCTAAATAGAATAATCTTATGACTTCTTTACCTATAGGCTATAAATATAGGTTATAAGTGTTCTTTCTACTAAATACTTCTTATTAATCTATAGTATAGTAGTAATAGATAAATTAACTACTAATTAGTATTAGTTAATCTAAAGAGTAATATATATTATATGTAATCTTATTATATAGGTATAAACTAGTGTTCTAGTTATTTGTTATTATTATTATTATATTATGTGGCATAAGGCTATATATATAGAAATAGGGCTTATATAGCCTATATAGCTATATAGCTAGTATAGCTATGTAGTATATACATGCTATACGGGCCGACTACTTACCTAATGGCGCTATAGTGTAGTAGATACTATAATAAATAAACTAATATTAGTTCTTAGATTTACTAAAACCTTTTATAAGTAAACTCTAAAGTCTACTAAGACCTTCTATAAACTAGCTTTTAAATCTACTAAGGCTTTTATAAATTAGAATTTAAAGTTATCTCTAATTTTTATAAAAGAATATTTCTTATTAGATTTAAATTTTAGACTGCTATAAGTTATAGGATTCTAAATCTATTACTTAACTATTAAGCTATACTATTATTAATCCTTTTATTAATAATAGTTTATTAGAGTTAGACTCTAAATATCTTAATTCTACTTTAGGATTTAAATTAATTCTTTATTAAATACCTACTTTACCTTTGTAAGTTATTATTCAAGAATACAAGTAACTCTAAATTATATTTTATCCCTAACTTAAAAGGGACTTAGAAATTTAATATTTAATCTATCTATATAAAGGTTTTACCTATTAGCAAAGATATTTCTATAAATCTAATTAAACTTATTACTAAAGCTAATATTAATAAATATAAGAAGGCTTTGAGTTATATATATTGAAATTATTAAGATAGTCTTTTAAGAGTTATTAAAAATAATATGATTACTTTTTTTATATTTAATTAATTAATACCTACTTGATGTAGTAGTTTAACGTCTGGCTGGCTTTTACCGTTTTATAGTAAGAGTAGTAGGTTTGAATCCTGTAGTAAATAACTACAACTAGTATTCCTACTAGTTATATAAACTATATAGTAACTACTACTAATTATTAGCTACTACTACTAGCTAGTTAGTATTAATATTATATGACTATAATCTTTTATAGAGTAATTATAATAGATAGGCGTATACTTTCCCGATTTATTAGATATTATATTAATTAACTGTATTTACTACTTAAGGTTTCCTCTATTTAAGTAGTTCCTTAGAATTAGTAGTATCTATAGGGTAAATAAGATAAGAGTTAATAACTAGATATAACTATTTTTAAGAAGTCTTAGAGAGGTATATAACTTTAAATAGATTAGTAATCTTTAATATAATTATATATATTTAATTATTTAAAAAAGCTTTATAAACTAACTAGTTTTTCTAATAAGTCTCTTACTTATAAAATGCTTTTTAATCTTATTCTTTATAATTTTAAGTCTATAGAAAAATATCTAAATAAAATTAAAAAACTTATTAATATTTTCTATTAGTTAATCTAGAGGGTAATATATACTATATATAATTTTACTGTATAAATATAAACTAGTATTCTAATTATTCATTATTATTATTATTATATTATATAGCGTAAGGCTATATATATAGAAATAGGGCCTATATAGCCTATATAGCTATATAGCTAGTATGGCTATGTGGTATATATAAGCTATACGGGCTAACTATTTACTTAATAGTACTATAGTATAGTAGATATTATAATAGATAAACTAATACTAGCAACTTTTTGTTTATATTATAGTAATATCATCTAATTATAAAAAAGCTTGAATAACGAGTTACAAAATACTATTTTTTTAATAGTTCTTTTTTTACTATTAAACCTATTACTTATCTATCCTTCTATATAATTATAATAGTTATAGTAATTATTTAGATTTCTTTAAATAGATATTAGAGATTAAAAAAGTTTAAAGTACTATTTAAACTTAAAGGTTTATAGTTATATAGTTATAGGAGTATTGTTTTAAGAGGGTAGTATTATTATATACTTTCTAGTAGCTTTTAAGTTATTATTTAAAGCTAAGGGGAAGGTGTTATTTGTTTTTATAGAGCCTTAAGGGTTATAGGAAGAAGTAGTTATTATATTACTTTATGGAACTTTAAGAACTATAGGGGAAAGTAGTTATTATATTGCTTTATAGAGCTTTAAAAGTTATAAGAGAAAGTAGTTATTATTTGAGCTATATAAGGTTTTGAGAGGTTATATTATAGTTTTTATAATATAGCTTTTAGATATATTTTTACTTATTTTAACTTAAGTAACGACTTTCAATATAATATTTCTACTTAAGTCTTATTTAAGTATTTATAAGGTTTTAATATATTTTTTAGAAATTTAAAATATCTATAAGATACTAGAGATACTATAAACTCTAGTAATTAGAAAAAAGTTATAAGGTTTGAGAGAATTGTTATATTTATTAAATACATTTTAATAAGTAGTAATCTAAAGTGTAAATTTAGAAAACTTTTTAAAAATACTATAAGAAGTTTATTTTAGTTTAATTAAAGTTTGGGTTTTTAATATAATATTTCTACTTAAGTCTTATAAAAGTTTTCTAAAGTATTAGTATATTTTTTAGAAGTTTAGTTAAGATACTAAAATAGGAAGAATCTGAAGTATTTAAGTAGAATAATTTTATAATTTTTCTATTTATAGGTTATAGGTGTAGGTTGTAAATGCTTTTTTTACTAGATACCTCTTGTTGATTTATAGTATAATAGTAATAGATAAGTTAACTACTGATTAGTATTAGTTAATCTAGAGGGTAATATATATTATATATAATCTTATTATATAAGTACAAACTAGTATTCTAGTTATTTATTATTATTATTATTATATCATATAGTGTAGGGCTATATATATACAAATAGGGCTTATATAGCTCGTATGGCTATATAGTTAGTATAACTATGTGGTACGTATAGGCTATGCAGGCTAACTATTTACCCAATAGCGCTATGGTGTAGCGGATGCTGTAACGGATGAACTAATATTTTCTCTTATAAAAAGGTTAAACTATTTAATTAAATTATTATGATTTATATTTTAATTAATTTAAGTAAAGATTATAAAAATTTTATTTTCTTAATTATTTAGAATTATAAATCTAATAAGAATTCTTATAAGTTAAATGCCTTATTTTCTAATTTATTAGATAAACTTAAAAGGAATATTTAGATTTGTTTAGTTAATTCTATAATTAAAAAGAACTTTAAGATTAAAATTATTAAATAGTCTTTTCTTAAGATTATTAAGAAGTCCTAAATAGAATAGAAAGGTACTTTTTATAATTACTATAAAAGGACTAATTATATTAAAGAAAACTATTTTAATCTTTATTTTAAAAATACTTCTTATTTAAATACAATTTAAAATAAATAAGAATTCTCCTAAATCTTCTACAACAAAGGAAATAAAGAAAATAAAACTCATAGTTTAGAGTTAGTTAATATTATTTCAACTTAGAAAGAAATACTTGAAGATATCTCTAGTAATATAATTAAAAATCTTATATAGCTCCATTCTAATATTAAAGAAAAAGAAGAAGAAGAAGATAAAGAGGAAAGTATCAAGTTTAAAAAATATAATTCTAATTTAATTTTCTCTTAGAAAAGCTTTTATCAGAAAAGCTCTAAATATTTTAATCTCTAAGAATGTTTAATAAATTAGGAATCGTATTAAATAGATTTAAACTATTTAATTCCTTATTAATACTAGAGTTACTATATACATATAATTAAAGGTCACAATCGTTTAATTAATAAGATTGAAATTCTCTTATCTATTGAATAAGGAAATATAAAAACGATTATTTTAATTACAAAAAGTAATTCAAAAGCTATCTTGCATAATATTGAATATCTTTTAAATAATATTTATTATATATTATAATTAGGTATTAACTTATTAAGTTAGTTTAAATTTAATTTAATAGAAATATTATCTATCTTCTTTAATAAATTTATATTATATAATATTAGGTAAAATAAATTCTTCTTATTTATAAGAATTAAAATTCATAACTCCTATACGTCTAAAATTCCCATTTAACTTAAATAATCAATTCTTTATACTAATATTACTGATATTATTAGTTATAAGTATTCTAAAAGTGATAAACTACCTATTAGTAAAGTATATCTAAAAGGTAAGTTTACCAATAAAGTGAATAGAAATTTAAATATTTTTAAGAAGTTTAAATATTTTAATTATATTAATTTAGACCTATATAGACTTATTTTACTAGAAACATATAATTACTATTAATAATTCATTTTATTTATAGATAAATAATATAGATCTATCTAAGGAAACTTATTAAGAAGTAAAAGTTCTAAGGAAGTTACTTTAGCTTTCAAAGAATTTATTAATATAACTAATAATGATAATAGTAATAAGAGAATGAAGGAAGTTAATATAGATAGTAGCCTTAAGTTTTCTAATAATATAATAAAAGTTATTAATCTTAATAATAGTATTATTTATAGTATAAAACTATACCCGCTTGACGTAGTAGTTTAACGTCTAGCTGGCTTTTACTGTTTTATAGTACGAGTAGTAGGTTCGAATCCTATAGCGGGTAAGTATAACTAGTCAGCATATACCTTCTAATTATATAAACTAAGTATAGCAACTACTACTAACTATTAGCTACTACCATTAGCTATTAACAGCTAGTAACTATTAATAGTTAGTAATAGGTATTACTAGCTAGCTAGGATTAGTATTATATAACTACGATTTTTTAAAGAAGTAATTACGATAGATAGACCTATATTTTCCCTATTTATTAGTAATTATATTAACTAACTATATTATTACTATCTGAAGTTTTCTCTATTTAAATAGTTCTTTAGAACTAGTATTATCTATAGAGTATATGAAGTAAGAGCTAACTATAAAGTATAACTACTTTTAAAAGGACCCCGAGAGGTATATGATTTTAAATAGATCAGAGACTTTTAATATAATTAAACTATAGTATAAAATTACTTTATACTTATAAGAATAATAGTTTGATTAAGAAAACTATAAGAATTATAGTTAATAAAATTAAAATCTTCCCCTATATTTCTAATCTACTTTTATACTTCTAAGAATTAGTTATATTAGTCTCTATTTATATTAATAATAAGATATCTTATTTTCTATTAAGTCTAAAACTCTATATAAGTTAAAGAAAAGAAGCTTTTTATTAATAGTATAAAAATATAAACTAGTATATATTACTATAAGATTAAGAATAAATACTTCAAGAAGTATAACTTCAAAGTAAAAAAAGGTATTATTATTACTTATAATTGTAATATTTATCTCATTTAAGATTTTTAAGCTTATAATACTATTTAATCTAGAGATATAAATATTCTTAAAAACTAATTTAATTCTTAATAAAAACAAGAATTATCTATTTTTAATAATACTATAATTATTAAATTTAGTGAACTTAGTAAAGAAGATAAATCTAATCAATTTAATTCTAATAATTCGTCTTAGAATCTAATTATTATTAAGTCTAGTAGAATTCATAACTCTACTAAAACTACTAGTTATTCTCTTCTTCTTAATAAAGTTAATAATAGTAACAGTAACTTAAATCCCTTCTCCTAATAAAGAATTAAGTAGTTCTTTATAATTTATCCTAATAGAATTATAAGTAGTATTAAAAACGTTAATAAAATATTTACTATATCTATAGAAATTCCTTCTTTAAGTTTGAAAGTTAAAAAAGACTATAAATAGTATTTGTATAAAGAAGATATATTCCTTATAATTAAGAATTACTCTTCTTTAGTTTCTTGTACTAATTATAATCAATATAATTATAACAATAACTTATTTATTGATAAATATAGCAATTTTCATATTACTAAGTATATATTATTAGTTATACTCCAGACAAACTAATTAGTTTTTCAAGAATTATGAATTCTCAGTTGAATAATAATTAGATTTAAATTATGAATTGAGAAGTTAGATCTATAGAACCTATAGAAACTTAAACTATTATACTAATACTTAATACTTCTTTTATCAAAAAGAATAATTTTAATATCTTAAAAAGTAGATAAATCTGTAAAACAAAACCGAATGATGAGAATTCTAATAATCCTAAATATAAAACTAGATAGGTTACTCAAAGTTTCAATTAGTATTTTAATGATAATTATTTAAAAACCTTTAATATTATTTATAAACCTAAAACTTATTAATATATATTAATTATATTTATTTATTATAGCTAGATTCTAATTTCGTATAATATTACTACTATATGTATTTATTTAAAAGTAGATAAAAAGATATATATTACATTACTTACTAATTATATTTATAATAAAAATTCGAAACCTACTTGACATAGTAGTTTAACGTCTACCTGGCTTGTACTATTTTATAGTAAGAGTAGGAAGTTTAAATCCTATAGTAGGTAAGTATAAAGAGTAGTTATAAGCCTTCTAGTTATATAAACTAAGTATAATAACTACTACTAGCTATTAGCTCTTGTTAATAGCTATCTAATAGCTAGTAACTATTAATAACTAGTAATAAGTAATACTAATTAATAATAAGTATTATATAATAACTTATTATAATCTTTTAAAAAGTAATTATAATAGATATAAGCTTATACTTTCCCTTTAAAATATACTTTCTATTTTTATTAGTAATTATATCAACTAATCATATTTACTACTTAATGCTGTCTCTATTTATATAGTTCCTTAACATTAATAGTATCTATAGGGTAAATAAGGTAAGAGCTGACTATTAAGTATAGCTTTTTATAAAAGGTTCCTAAGAGGTATATAACTTTAAATAGATTAAAGACTTTCAATATAACTAATAATGAAAATTCTAAAAGTTTAATTTATAAAACTAACTATAAAAATTAGCTTTTTAGTTATCCACCAGATAAGGTTTTATAGAAACTATAATAGAATTCTAGATTATAATACTTATTCTTGAAATCTATCTTATATAAGATTCATTTTAAAGTAGCTCTTTATAATAAAGGAATATTTATACTCAATAGTACTCTTAATAAAAGTAGTTTTTAGCTATTTTAGTATTTTATATTAATAATATGTTATTGGGAGCTAATATATCTACTGCTTTAGAATATATTTAAAACAGTTTTTAAAAATATATAAAAAGCTAAGATCTAAGAAAACCTAATACCTGTTTAAGTAATAATTTAATTATTAATTATAAGAAAGGAATTATAGAAATAAATTAGTTTGAATATGCTGATGAAGCTCTTACTAAGTTTGATAAAAGAGATATCTATGAATTTAATACTTCAATAGATAATAAAGCTAAACCCTTTATTAATAAGCATAATACTACAGAAAAGGAAATATTAAAATATCAAAAAGACATAAAAGTTGTGTTATATTTAGCTTCAGAAATTAGACTAGATATTACTCTAACTATTACTATCTACGCTCAATTCTCTTCAAACCTTTCTAAAGAATATTTTATTACTCCTAATAGAATATAGGGTTACTCAAAAAAACCCTAATTATAGTTTGATTTATGACTATAATGATATTCATCCTTTTAATTTATTTAAACTTATAGACTCAGATTAAACTAGAGATATTAACAATAGAAAGTCTACTTCAGCTTATATATTTTACCTAGACTTTTATAATATTATAAGTTATAGCTTAACTAAATTAAAAATAGTAGCTTTATCTACTTATAAAGCTAAGTTTATGGCTTTAGTAAATATTATTAAGAAAGCTATTTACTTATATAATAACGACAGTTTTATTAATAAAACTTTAGATTTCAAAACTGTTAACAAGCTTATTATCTTTATAGATAATCAATCAACTAAAAGGTTTACTAGAAATACTAAGTTTTATAAAAAGGCTAAGTATATTAATATTTATTATTATTACTATACTAGAATTCTTATTTAAAATAATTAGATTAATCTCTATTATATTAATATAGATAATAATATTACTAATCTTTTAATAAAGCCTTTAAACTAAGTTAAATTTAATAGTATTATTAAGAGGACTTTATAGAATAATTTGAATATTTAGGCTTCTTATAAAAGAAATAATCTTAACAGTCTAGTTTCTAAGGATTGATCTTTTCCTTTGACGTTTTATTAGTTTTAGGTCTTTCTGATTTTTCCTCATCGTTTTTATTTTATTTTAAAGTCTTTTCCTTTAAATCTTTTCTAGGGTTTAGGTTTTTCAAATTTTAAGCTTTTAAAGATCTTTCTCTATTTTTCCTATAAAGACTCTAGAGTTTTTACTATGTCTTAAATTAAAAAGATTTATTTATCTTATATACCTTAAGGGAGGATATTAGAATTTTAGCTATCTAGCTATTATTTATATTTATCCTAATAAATTATTTTAAGTATTTAAAGACTTAAGTATTTTCTTTTTTTATAACTCTATATTTTCTATTTATTATAGAAAGTTAATAATTAGAATTAAGATTATACTATGTTAATTATTTGTATTCTAAGTTAATTAAATTATAATATTAGATTAATTAGTAGATAGACTCTTTAGTAGCCTAAGTATAATAGAGCTAAAAGTTCTATATAATATAAGGTTAACCTTTCTGAAAATAAATTCTATTTAGATATTAATACTACGAAGTTCTCTACTCCTTATAGAATTTAAACTTCTTATTATTATTACTATTTATATTAATGTTAGTACTATTTTCAGATACCATTCTAAATGACCTTTTCTTTAATAATTAAAAGTTATTAATTCCCCTTGACTTTTTACTAATTACCTATTACTAATTTAATAATCCTTAAGGTTTAGATGTCTAATATATCCCCTACTACCTTTCTATTTTATTACTATAGGAATATTTACTATTAATACTTTTCATAATCTACTAATAGATTCTAGTTACTCAAATTAGTTTTATTAATTAGAAAAGTCTATATAGAATAATTCTTTTAAATATAAATAATATTAAATAGTATTATTGGTAGCAAAATTTAAGTACTACTAGTATTATATTAATATCCTACTAATAAGAAACTTTATATTCTATTCTTTCTAAGTAATGTAATATTATATTTCTTTTTCTATTAATGTATAAGGAATTTCATTTTATATAGTCTTACTTTTCCTTTTCTCGAATTATATAATTTCCTATTCTATACTTATTATAACACTATTATTTTACTACTTTTTTAGTTTTATTTCTCTTTTTTATATTCTACTTAATATGATATCTACTACTACTATTACTAATTCTGAGCTTCTTAATAATAACGTTTCCTGGTATTATACTTCTTCTAAACTTATTATTTATATCTATAATAATTATATCGTTAAAAGTAGTTCTAATCATAAGGAAAACTAGCTTTCTAGTATAATTATCTCTCCGTACTTTAACTATTACTCTAAATATAATAAGAGTAATCTTTCTTAGATCTATATATTAAATTATCATTCATCCTATTATACATATCTAAAATTAAAGAACAAGTATAAATAAAATTCATATTTCTTTTTATTACTAATTATAAACTATATACTACTAGCTCCTTGGTTAATTATTTAATTGTAATTAGTAAATATATTATTATTCCTATAATCCTAACTAGTAATAAGAAAAGTAATACTAATAACTACTATACTTCTATTTTCACACTAGAGGTCCCTCTTTTAGTTTAATATTTTGATAAGTCTTTTTAGTATTAGTAATGAACACTTCTAATATATATTATTATTTTACATACTACTCTGTCTTCCTATATTGAAAGTATAACTATGTTTACTTTTATTTATACTTTTAAATCAATTGTCATTCACCTCAGTAGTATTATATAAATCATAATAAATTAATCTTCTTTTCTTTCCTAATTTTATCATACTAATTCTTCTATTATAAAGTATTATAATATATTCTAGTAGTTATATTATATCTTACTAATACTATTACTTTATCTTAAGTCTGATTAATACTAATTTGCTTTTTTATTATTGCAATGGAATTTCTATTCTTTATCAGTACTAATAATACTTTACTTATAAATATATATTATTTATTATTATTTCTAATAGAAAATAAGAGAAATGAGATAATAATAACAGGAAGTAGACATACTAGAACTATAATTAGAAAAAGAATAATACTAATTTCTCAGTTTGATTAAAATATCTAATATTTAAAGACTAAGATTTAAAATTAATTATATACTTAGTTATTTTTGCTCTATACCTAAAATGGTATCTAAGCCCTTTAGCCTATATATAGATTTAGCTATAAACTTTACTTAATAATAGTATTTATACTAATAGTAACTTATAACTAGTAAAAATAGTAATACAATTACCTATTATTATAGATAATTATATTTCTAGTTTTAATATTTTACCTTATAGTAATAGACGACCTTATAGTAATAATTTATTGTGATGAAATAGATGTAGCCACATAGGCTACGAAATTAGGCCTCAGGCTATACTTCAGAACGACGTTTCAAAGGTTTAAATACCTTATATATTCTACATTTCAGTAGTAACAATACAAGCCATTTTACTTCCTCATATATCCTCCATATAATATAAAGAGGCCCCTTCAAGTAGCCTCTTTTAGTTTATTATAGTTATAAGCCTAGTTTAGCCCTATGTTTTAGTATTTTTAAATATTTAAACCCTCTTTTACTATTTGAAGAATGATTTTCTTAACCTTCTTTTATAAAATCAAACGGCTATGTATAAGAACTTCTTTTTAATCCTTTTTTTCAAGTATATATATAGTACTACCTATCTCGAGGCGCTTCTATATATCTCTTTCAATATTTCATCAACCTCTTAAAGATATTCTTAAGATACCTTTATCCTTATTATATTATAAGGCTAGCTATATTTACTCCTCCTCTTAAACTTTACTCTACTCTTTACTTCTCCAACCTATTTATACTTAAATCAACTATTAATAAAACAGTATTCCTTTAGTTATAATAGATTCAGCTTATAGTAGTTATAAATCTAAATAATTATAATATTACTTTTTAGATATACTAATATTATTTAATATATCTAGAGAGGTAGAACAAGCTAGAGAACCTATATAATACCCTAGTTTAACTAGATATAGAGTGAACTTAATACTCTAAATAAAATTATTTAAGCTATATATCTAAATAGTAAAGATCTATTAAAAAAAAGCTACTCCTAATAGTCTGGGAAGAATTAAAGGTCTAACCCTTTTTAACAACTTTAACAACAAGTTACCACTTAAATAACAAGTAGCTAATACGTTAATAACTAGTTACTACTTAAATATATACCTTCTAAGCTATTATGAAAACAGGCTTTATATATTAAAGAAGATATGAATTACCTAATAACTAGGCTTTAGCCATAATAAAACTTTAGTTCCTATTAAGATTAAATACCTAAAGCAGCACCTTTATACTACTAGTAAGACAAAGTATATAGATATATAAGTTATAATAAGTAGGAAGTATTCTAAAAGGGGTAAATCTTATAATCTTATTTAGCTTAATAAGCTATATTCTATATAGTATACTTTTAAACCTATTTTATATTAATCTTAAGTAGGTATATATCCCTAAAATAAATAAGAAGGCAGTAGCACCTTATAAAAGGCTAGAGATACTTCTAGAGCTATATTTAAAATCCTCCTACTTTTTATAGAAATATTTAAAAAAAGCGGGGGAAGCTATGTTCAAATAGTAGAAACTATTTAGAATTATTACTTTCACTATTCAAAAGCTTGAAAGCCTTATTACTTTCGCTTTACAACTTAAAAGCCTTATTATTCGTATTAAAAAGAATAGTTATTTAAATATTTTAAACGCTTTTGATATTTCAAGTATTTTATTACATTTAAAACTACTAGGAATGGCTTCCTCCAGCTATTAACTATATCAAATACCTAGGGGCTATATAATGAAATAGATATAGCTATATAAACTATAAAATTAGACCTCAGGCTATACTTCAAAATGATATTTCAAGGGTTTAAATACCCCGCATATTCTATATTTCAGTAGTAATAATATAAGCTATTTTACTTCTTTATATACCCTCTATATAGTATAAAGAGGCCCCTTCGGGTAGCTTCTTTTAGTTCATCATATGTATATAAAGAGAATCTTATTAAAGTTAGGGCTTAATATATATAACTAAAAGTAACTATTAGGATTATAAGGTTGAGAACTTTTTTAAACCTCTTGAAAATAGGATAAAACAAAATATTGATAAAAGATAGGCATTTTATAACCTATTATTCTTCTGAATCCTTTATAATATATTTAAAGTCCCTTTCAAGTTTATACAGCTACTTATAAGAAGAGGGGTATAAGATAAATATAGTAATATTCACCTATAAGTCTTATAATTAAGACTATTAATTTATTAAATTAAGCTTTAATAAAATTATTCTAAAAGCTATAATTAATAAGTAGCTTATAGATATTCAAAGAATAATCATCTAGCTATCCTATAAGTTACTATATTAAATTAAAACTTTTAGACTAAGTATTAATCAAATAATACTCTAATATTAATATACTATTGTAATATTAATTATTGGATATTTTAGAGTATTATTATAATATAATTATAGGAGTTTTAAAAATCATTAAACTATATTAAAAATAACTATATCTATATAAATATTATTTATATATTAGCTATATTTAAAATATTAAGATTATTCACTAATAAGAGTAGGTTAGGTCTTATTATATTTATATGGAAATTATAAGTTAGCGTATATTTATAGTAAAGAACCTTCATATTAATAGTATAAAGTTCTATCTAAGAGGTAAGTAAGGTTTAGTTTATAATAAAGATATTATAGTTGTAGATATTAAGGTTATAATGAATATTTAAATGGAATACTTATAGTTAATAATAATTAGATATCTTGAGATATTTAAATTATATATTAATAACTATAAAGGTGTAAGGGCGTGAGGTTATTATAGAAAGAGTTATTAGTTATTTATTATTTGTCAAAAGGTTGATATAAAGTAAGTATACTAGCTATTATAGCTATAAGGGGTTAGGCTTTAGATTAACTAGAAACTAGCTATAATAGTTAATAGGGGGGTAGGAAGGCTGAAATTATATTTCAAAAAGTAATATATCTACTAATAGTTGCAATAGAGAGCGAGCTATTAGCCCCTCTCGAAACTAATTATATATATCTCTTAAGACTTACTATTATACTTAATTTATAACTTATATAGCATTTTATTATCAATAAATAAATATTAATCTCTTACTTTATCTAATTTTTCTATATTATAATTTCGATTATAATATAGCTTCATTATTAAAAAGACCTTTTAAGAGTTTATTTATTTAAATATTATAATCTTTCCATTTAACTATTATATTATAATTATATTTATAGTTTAAAGGATTCTTTACTATTAATATCTTTTCAACACTATAATCTCCTTTAGTCTTACTATCTTCTTAAGTAAGAGTTAGAATAAGATTAAAATATATCTTCATAAATTATTAGGATATCAACAAATTATCTCCTACTGAACTAATAAAGCTAATATAAAGTATGAAATAAATACTGATAAGAATATCTAGTATAATGTGTAATAAATGTAATACATCAATAATTTAATAACTAGAAGTTATTCAGTTGAATTTCTTATTTAACTAATTTATCTTAATATAGTATAGTAATAGTAATACTCATTTCTTAACCTTGAATTTCTTAGCTATTTATTACAAACTATTAATATTTATTTTGGGATATTATTATATATATACTATGGCTTTTTAAACTATAACAATACTATTTGTAAAATAAGATAGGAATACTAAAGTTTATCCTAAGCTATAATATATAATCTATTTTATTATGTAAAAGTATACAATAAAGATAAAGTTAAATTTATTCAAAGGTTTATCTAAATTCACTCTAATAATGAAAACATCCCTATTATTGAGTACTAGTTAATATATAGCAATATAAACTAATTCGTCTAATTATAAAAAAGAAATATATATATTTGAAAGAATACTTTAATCTTAAGTATAAATCTTTCTATTTCACTATCTATTTAGAAGTAGAATGATATTAATAATAATTACTATTGAATTAATCGTATTATTATTATTTAATATAAATCCCTTAGGAAGCTATACAAGTACTAGATACCTAATAAGAGTATATTAATATAATCCTACGAAGTATAAATATAAAATATATCTCTCTTACTTTAATATATCGCTTTAAGAAGAAATCTCTTAAGTTTCTTCTTATTTATAGAAGCTTTATAAATACATGTAAAAATAGATTATTCTATTTATAAATCCTTTGATGAAATCATATAACTTCTAAAGCTTTTCTTTTAAATTTATAGATAATAATTAGTAGTTATATAAAGAAGTATTATAATTAGTTAAGTAGTATTAATCGTATTTTTAATACGTATTATTTTAATAATGAAAGACTTCTGAATTCTAGTATAAAATATTAGCTTTATTACATAATAATATGGTTTACTTCGTTTTGTTTCTTTAGTTATTAATCTTTATTAAATGACTTATAAGTTTTCAAAACAAGTTTTGTTTATTATTGTATTATCAATTTATATACGAATTTAAAAGTATTTTCTCCTATTCATAGAACCTCTTTTGAAGAAAGTTTTACTACTCTTAATATATCTCTTAATAATCCTAAATCTACATAAGAAGTAATTAAGAATACTATTTTATCTGTTCTTAATATAATAATTAGGTATATAGAAATTAATAATAAGACTACCGATTAGGATACTAAGAATATAATTGGTAAGAAGAATTTCAAAGAGGAGATATTTTATTATTCTAGAAAGATTATGAAATATATTATACTTACTTTCAAATTATCTGCTCCTACTTTTAAAAAGACTAGAAGAAATTTATTATTTTAAAAAGCTTTTAAGATTAAAACTATGAAGATTCCTATACTTAAAACTATCAAGATAACTTTAATTGTATCTGATTATAAGTATAAGTATATAAGTAAAGATAATAAAGAAGAGCTTTATAATCTTTACTTCAATTCCTTATTTCTTGTACTAAGAGTTATAATGGTTTTAAAATCTATTATTAAGATTCCTATTATTACTATAAGTACTATTTAATTAGCAATATTTATAGGTTAGATATAAAAGTAATTATTTATTTCTATATTGAATTCTTTATTATTTATAATAATAAGAATATTAAACGTATAATAAGTATCTTTTATATAACCTTCTAATTGACCATCCTGATTTATATACTATACATTGTTTCTACTGAAAATAGAAAGTTTTATATTATTATTATTATTATTTATACTAATTGTCTTAAAGGTTATTTAACTCTTATACTTACTCCTTATGTTCTATCCACAATAACTCTTATAGTTCTTATAATTCTTATTACTATTATAGCTATTTTAGATAATCTTCTTATAAGTAGTATCAATAGCATTAGTTTTCTCCCTCGAAATAAAAATTTAAATATTAGGTTATATTACTTTCTTAGCTTTTATTTGTTATTCTATTTGAATAATTATATTTCTAATATTTTCCTTAATATATTTCTTAATACTTATAAATAGGTTACTTATTATAATAGTTCTTCAAAATAGTCATATAGTAGTTAGGCTTATATTTCTAGAGTTTTGGTTTTAAAAGATTAGTTTCAATTTATAAACTATATATATTTAAATATATCTTTATTCATAGGTTTTAACTTTAAATTCAAAAATCGTTTATTCTCTTATACCTTCAGATTCAATAGTAACTTTATATAATTTATTATCTATCTATATTCTATATCAATTCTATTTTAAGAGCTTCAATCATACTTCTTTATCTTTCTTAGAATTGCTTATATAATTTCTGTTAAAGAAACCTTATTTATATTTTAAATTTAGTTACTTTTAGAGCTTGTTAAATAATTATATTAATAGAGCTTTAATCAGATTATTTATCACTAGGTATATTAAGAAAGTATAAATAACCAGCAGTTTCCTTTTAAAAGCTTTTTAGTAAAACTAATACTTATAGATATCTATATATTTTAGATACATTTGAAGTGCTATAAGTCTTTTAGAAATTAGACCTATTATTTAAAGATTATTGTATTAGAGCTTTTAATTATTATTCGTTAGGTTTTATTAATAGAAAACCTTATTTCTTCTAAACTTCCTATTCAGAGTTAGAATTATAATAAGACTAATAGGTAACATATAAATAATACTTCTTTCATTATTTAAAAAAGAGTAGTTTAATTTCTATAATTAATATTATAATTATAGATTGCTTTATAGCTTTATAAATAATACCTATTCTGAATAGTCTTGTTATAAAACTTTAAGAGCTTTTCTAGTCTTATATATTATTTCTAAAACCTATATCGAAGGAGACTATTAGAGTATTCTCTAAACTCCTAAGCTTTATATTATACTTAAAGTATAAAGATTAGGTTTTATAAGTATAGTTAAGTGTTTAGTATATTATTTCTTAATACTAAGGATTATAGTTTTAATTAAATTAGGCTAACTAACTAACTATAAATATTATATTAAGTTTTATTTTGATTATTTTATATAGTATCATACTTACTTTCTTCTAATAAAACCTTATTTTATAATATAGATCTCTTCTCTTGTATAAGAACAGTTTTAATTATATTATAGAAGATTCAATTCTTACTTTAAGCTAGGATTCTTTTAATACGAGTTTATAAGTCTTTTCTATATATATAGTTTATAAGAGTTATAATCTTTAAGTTTCCTAATTATATAAAACTTCAATATTAAGGAATTATTATAACTTTTACTTTCTTAAAATAGTATTATAATTAGAAGCTTTATATAGTTTTTCTTATGAGAATTTAATATATTTTTCAAAATATTAAGATATAATTATCAATATAAAAGAAAAAACAAACTTAGGTTTCATATTAGTAATAATCGTCTTTAGAAATACAAGAGAACTATAGATTTCTGAGGGTTTTCCTGAGATATTATTATTGAAATATAAAAGATGACTAAAAACTATAAAGTATTTTTAAGAGTTTTAAAATTCTATTTAGTTTCTTATATTTTAAAAGTATTTATATAGATTTGTATATTCATTCTAATGTAAATAAATATATCTATTATATTATACTATAGAAGCTTGAAGTTAAAATATATAATAATAATTCCACGTATTCTAAATAATATTCCTATAAGTATTATTATATAAATATTATATTTACTTTTAAGTTATTCATTTCTTCTTATAATTAGGTAAACCTTTAACTTTAGTAACTGCTTATACTTATTAAGCTTATAAATATAAACGTAGTAATATTTAAGAATAATTTAACTTCTTGTAATTAACTTATTAATCTTAATCTATAATTATAAGATCTAGTAGTTTCTTAGATATACTTAATTCGTTTCTTAAAACCTTTAAGTTAATAGGTAAATATTCTAAAGATTTATATTCTTATTTATATAGTTTAAATATTGTTTCTATTTACAAACCATCAATAAGATATTAAGAAGAGAAATAACTCTTATTAATATATACTTTTAAACTTTAAAAGCTTTATATTACATTTTAATAATTAGAATTATTCTAAACATATATAAGGCTTTTCTTAGTTTTACTTTAAGTTTCTTAAATTACTCAAAAATAATAATGAACTAATTAAGTAACTTAAATACTATTAATATTTCTTTTCCTTATCTTATATATTAGTAGTCTTATTACTATCTATTTTAAGTTATTTATATTAATAAGACTTTTGAATTAATAAGGCTTTAAATATCTATCTGATGAAATAATTCGTCTTATATAAATTTTCAGATCTCTATATACTTTATGTCATATTAAGAAAGCTATTCTAAAAGATATTTATGAAACAAATCGTATTATAAATAAGATTTATAGCTACCCCTCTCTTTTATATTCTTTTTTAAGTACTTCTTTGAAGATTACTATTAAACTTATAGGTTTTAAGAGGAGAAGAAGAGTCGACTAGGATTTAAATCTTACTTTAGAATTGATAGATCTTTCTTTAATATCTTAAATACTTAGTTATTTAGTATTTAGTTTAGTTGAGAACTAATTAGTAATTTTATCTATTTGTCTATTAATACTTTGGTTTATAAATATATTATTTAATTATTCTATATATTAAAGAGATCTCTTTCAGATCCCTTTAAAGTGTATTAATAATATCTTATATATAAACAACTCAAAATTACCATCAAAAACCCTTTCTTATTAAATGTTACATTTTAAATTATAAAAGGCTCTTTTTAAGAAAGAGTTTAGATTTTGAAAGAATTACTTAAGGTATAGCATATTAGGAACTTTAATAAGATTTTTGATATACACTTTTAAAATTAGTTTGATTTTGATTAGACTTTATATGTTATTGTATAGGTTTAATATTTATATATCGTTAAGTAAAAGAAGTTTAGAGTTGATATATAGGTGTTTCTATCTTTCTAGGAATATTAGTAGAACTATTTATATAATATCTTCTAGTTTTATAAGGCTAAAAGAATATAACTATATATATATATATATATATATAGCTATTTTAAAAACCTTAAGCTATAGATTATAAAATAGAGATATTTTAATAATTTCAGACTTTATATACTTTTTAATCATTATTACTATTCTTTCTACCTTTGTATTTTATATTTGGATATTAAATATAAAAAGTTTAAATTTAATATTCTTCTTATAGATCTCTACTTAAATTATTCTATATTTCTAGATCTCATTATCTATTTGAATCTTCTTAATTATAGATATATATATTATTTTCAAGAAGTTAAAATTTCTAATAACGTTTAGGTTTCCTCTGTTTTTCTTGCATAAAGATAGAAGTCTTATATTAAACTACTTATTTGATTTATAAAGATTATTATTAATATATAGTTCTTGTAGTCTTTATCAAAGTTCTAAAGGTTCATAGTAATTTTGTATTCTAAATTAATATATTATGCTACTTGTTTTAGAAATCTATATATTACTTTATATATGTTCCCTCTTATATATATATATATAATCTATAATTAAAACTATTTAAAATTAGAATTTCAGTTTTATTTTCCTAATAGATATTAATAAATAGTTTATTACTTTAGAATCCAGATATTGTATCTTTATATACTAGAACTCTTAAGATTTAACTACAAGGTATTTATTTGTATATAAACATTATATACTTATATTACCACTAAAGCTTAAAAGGTTTATTTTAAGGTATAAGTGTTATAATGTTTAATGTTTTAAACGTAACTCCTTCCAAAGGGCTATATTAAAATATATATTATTTATCCATAATCTTAAGAGTATAAAGATAGGTTTTATTTATTCTCTTGACATAGTTATTTCCTAAGCTTTCATCTTACTATACATATTTTCTATAAAGTTTCTTAAGTAAGTTTAAGTTATTTATAAAGGTAGGGTATAATATTTTATTATAAAGTTATAACTCTATAAATTTATAAAAGTATTGAACAGTAATTATTATAATATATAGTTATATTGAAGGCTTTAAACGTATTAAAGTTATATATTTCTCGGGAATTCTTTAAAGGAAGCTATACTTAGTAGTTAGCTCTTACTTTATAAACCCTATAGATACTACTCATCCTGAGGAATTATTTAAATAGAAGAAACCTTAAGTAGTAAATATAGTTAGTTAATTCGATTACTAATAAAAATAGAAGGTATATTATAAAGGGAAAGTATAAACTTATATCTATTATAGTCACTTCTTTAAACGGTTATAATAGATTGTTATATAATATTAATACTAGCTAGCTAGTAGCTATTTCTAGCTATTAATAGCTACTAGCTGTTAATAGTTGCCAGCTGTTAATAGCTAGCGGCAAGAGCTAGCTAGTAGTAGTTATTATACTTAGTTTATATAACTAGAAGGTCTATAACTATTAGTCGCGCTTACCTACTATAGGATTCGAACCTATTACTCTTACTGTAAAACGGTAAAGGCCAGCTAGATATTAAACTATTATATCAGGTGGGTATAATTATTATAATATTGTATTTTAATATAGACTTTCTAAGCTTTAGTCTAAAAGTAATTACTTATAGAGGATTTTATAAAGATTTAAAACTACTTTATATTATTAAATATATAGATTATTAATCCTAGGTTTAGAATTATAAAAGTTATAAAAATATAGAATTTATCTAAAGTTATTAGATTTATATTTATGATACTATTAGACTATTTATATAGTTAAAAAGTAAAAGTTAAGTTTATAATATTCTCTATATATTCTGTGGGATTTATATCAGACTTTATCCTTCTATTTAAAATATCTTAAAGTATGTAATTAGATTTCTAAATATAATATTGGATTTCTTTACTAATATAAAAGTATTTTAAGAAAAGGTATTTTATTTAGTTAATCTTATAAATAGAACTTCTAGTTAATTTCTATTCTTTCTTATTATCTAAATCTCACTTATAAAACTTATCAATATTGTATTAATTAGAAGTATTTCTCCCCTTTCAATTTTAACTTCAATTATGACTTTTAATAGAAAGAAGAAATCTTTCTACTATTTCTCTATTATTAGTTTAAATATTTAAAAGGTTTAATATCTTTCTTATTAATTTACTGTTTAATAGAATAATCTTCTAATTTAAAATAAGAGAATAAGTTGAATCTATAGTCTTAATAATTATTGAATTATTATCTTAAACCTTTTTAAAAGTTATAACTTAAAATAAGAAGATCTAAAGCTCTATCTAAATTTGTAAAGAAATCATAATGTATATTATAAATTAAATAATAAACTTATAAGTATTTAGAACTTTAGTTTTAATATATTTATAAATAACCTTCTCCTATTAAAAGATTTAGATTTCTTTATTACTCTTAGAGTTGAATCCTTTCTTTATAAGGTTCATAAGTATTACTTAGTATTTTATAATTACTTCTATTTTCCTTTCTATCTTACTATAATTTATCTAATTCTTAAGTATAAATAATTCGATATTCAGATTTCTTATATTATTATAGAATTACTTTAGGAAATCTAGAGAGATTATATTTCCAATATACTCCTATACTGTTCATATTTTTTTATTCTTTTAGAATATATGTTTACTTAGAAATATATTTAGTTTATCCTTTTTATAAAAAGCTATATTAATAGTTAAGAAATACGTAGGAATTATAATTCATAAAATAGTATTTCTTTTATTAAGAATAAGTCTAATATCTTTTTCAACTTAAAGAGTTTCAACTTAGATTTAAAATAAGATTTATAGTAATTATTAAGGTTTTATTGAATAGTTGAAAATACTAAGGATTTCTAGTTTCATAATAAGCTTTATATTTTCTTTATGAGATTTCTCTAAAAAAGTTTTATTATAAAATAAGAGATTTATAAAAGTTTAGAAGCTATAAGATTAATATAAAGACTTTATTTAATTAACTTAAATAAATTTAAACCTTTGTATTAGAGTTCTAGCTATTTAGCTATTACTTATATTTATCCTAATAACCCATTTTAAGTAAATAAGGGCTTGAGTATTCTTTATTACTCTCATAACCCTATATTTTCTATTTATTATAGAAAATTAATTATTAGAGTTAAGGTTATACTATTTTAATTATTTATACTCTAAATTAATCAAACTATAATATTAGAATATTTGGTAAATAGACTACTTAGTAGCTTGAGTGTAATAGAGCTGAGAGTTCTATATGACGTAAGGTTAACTTTTCTGAAAATAAATTCTATTTAGATATTAATACTATAAAGTTCCCTATTTCCTATAGAACTAGAACTTCCTATTGTTATTACTATTTTTATTAATATTAGTACTATTTTTAGATATTATTCTAAATAACTTATTATTTAATAATTAAGAATTATTAATTCTTCTTAACTTTTTACTAGTTACCTATTACTAATTAAATAAATTATAAATTTTTACTAATTACTTATTACTAGTTTAATAGGTTATAAGCCTAGCTTTATATTAGCTTCTCTCTTTATATTATATCCCTATCTATATCTATTATTAATATTGATATCTTTATCTTTATTAATACTTATTTAAATTATACTAGAGTTTATACTAACTAACTCTAAGCTTTCTACTACCTATCTATTTATATCAAACTTCTCTTAACTATTTTTATAAAGTTTTATAGCTTATTCTTCTTATACCTACCTTAATTAACTAACTAATTCTTCTTATTGATTAATTAGTTTAATACTAGATAAATCTATAAGGAGATTATACTAGTTAGGATAATAAGTTTACTATTAAGCTAGTAAAAGAAATAGTTAAGTAGTAGAAGCTAAAAATCTCTTATACTTTAGGTCTACTAAAACCTTTATAAATTAGAATCTTAAGTCTACTAAGATTTTTATAAATCAGGATCTTAGGTCTATTATAACCTTTATAAATTAGAACTTTAAGTCTTCTTAGATTTTTATAAAAAAAGTATCTCTTATGAGATTTAAACTTTAGACTACTATAGGTTATGGGTATATTAATTATTAATTAATTTTTAAGCTATACTATTGTTAATTTTTCAGTTAATAATAGTTTACTAGAGTTAATCCCTAAGTATCTTAATCCTACTTTAGGATTTTAATTAATTCTTTATTAAATAACTACTTTACTTTCTTAAATTATTATTAAAGAATANTCTTAATCCTACTTTAGGATTTTAATTAATTCTTTATTAAATAACTACTTTACTTTCTTAAATTATTATTAAAGAATATAGGTAACTTCAAGTCTTATTCTATCCTAAAGTTAAAAGGGATTTAGAATTATAATATTTAGTCTATTTATATAAAAGCTTTACTTATTAATAAAAATATCTTTATAGATTTAACTAAACTTATTTCTTCAATTAATCCTAATAAGTATTATAAAACTCTTAAGTATATATAGTTAAATTATAAAGATAGTCTTTTAAGAGTTACTAAAAATAATACTAATATTTTTAATATATTTAGTTATTTAACAAGACTTTATAAACTAACTAGTTTTTCTAATAAAAGCTTCTTACTTATAAAAAGCTTTTCAATACTACTCATAGTAATTCTAAATCTATAGAAGAATATCTAAATAAGATTAAAATACTTAGAGACTAACTCTAGTAAACTATTATTAACTAAAAGATCAATAATAGTATAACTTAATAGTTAATTAATAGTTAATATACTTATAATCTATAGTAGTTTAAAGTTTAAATCTTATAAGAGATGCTTTTTTGTAAAGGTCTGCGAAGACCTAAAGTTCTAATTTATAAAGATTATAATAGATTTAAGATTTTAATTTATAAAAGTTTTAGTAGACTTAAGGTTTTAGTTTATAAAAGTCTTAATAGACCTAAGAGTTAGTTTATAGAAAGTTTTA
>QAPG01000336.1:0-25894 GCA_004366825.1 Colletotrichum spinosum
TATAAGATAATTAGATAATTGTTTTTTAAATATCTATAAACTACTTATTGATTATAGCTTTTGGGATAATTTTATTAAAGTTTAATTTAATAAACTAATAGTTTTAATTACAAAGGTTATAAATAAATATTATTATATTTATCTTATACCTCTCTTCTTATAAGTAGCTATATAGATTTTAAAAAGATTTTAAATTTATTATAAAAGATATAGAAAAATAATAATTTATAAAATACTCCATTCTTATAAATACTCTATTTTATCCTATTTTTAAGAAGTTTAAAAAGGTTTTCAACCTTATAATTTTAGTAGTCACTTTTAGTTATATATATTAAGCTTTAATTTTAATAAGACTCTCTCTTATTATTACTATAAGATCTTCTACTACTATAAGGTTAAATATTAGAACTAGAGATATAATTATCTATAATAATAAGTAATTTCATTACTATTTTAACTAGTTGTAAGTTAGTATTAATATAAATACTGTTATTAGATAAGATTTATAGTTAAATCTATATATAGGGTGAAGAGCTTAGATATCAATCTAAGTATAGAGCAAAAGTAACCAAATAATATTTCTTTATTTCTTTATAGTTAGATTTCTAAACTATTTAAAACTTAAAGTCTATTATATAGTAATTAAAAATACTTTTAGTATTAAGAGTAAAAAGCTTAATACTTATAGTTATTTATTAAGTAGTATTTTCTTAGATAAGTTATTTATTGAAGTTAAGTAGATTAATTATTTTTAAGATATTAAAATTTAGTTTAATATTTAGATTGAGGTATTTCTAAATATTTCGGCTAATTATATAGAATTATAATATAATATATTAATAGTTAAAATTAAAACTATTAGATAGCTTTTTTATTATATTAAAACTACTCATAGTTAAATATACTATTTTTAAGTAGTTTATTGAAGAATTAATGAAATAGATAAAAAAGAATTTTCTTCGTATCAATTAACCAAAAGTAGTTTAGAGATAAATTAAATATTTCTAATCTTATAACTATAATGAATAAATAATATAGTATATAGTCTCAATATAAATTGTTAAAAGGTATGATTCATTTGAATAAGAGTAAAACGCTTAAATGTATATAAATAGAGTGGTTAGGTCTTATATAAGTTAGTATAGTTATATAGTAGCCTTGGTGCTATACCTATTCTCCCAAACAATTATATAACTTAAATTAATAAATATCTCAAGTATATAACTTAAGATATGTCTTATAAAAGTATTAGTAATCTTAGTATTACTGTTAATTTACTATATTCTCTACAACTCACAATACTTCTACATATACTTTAATCTTTCAATATGAATTATAAGGCTTTTCTCTTTACTAATATTAAGGTTTATAGGAGATATATATAATAAATATAAGTAAATATATATGATAAATAGAATTTGGAGGAACTTTTAATATTGAAAACTTCTTGGAAATAATACAATCATGACATAACTAGAGTCTATACTTGCTATTATAATACAAATCTCTAAAGTAAATATATCTCTAATAATTCTTTAATTTCTAAATAGAAGAATTATCTCAAAATAAGTATTAGAGTTAAACTTACTATTACTTATATCAATTCCATAGCCAATAGTAATTATAAATCTTAATAAAGATAAGAAATCAATATTCTTAATAAGTAAACTATTAATATTTATGTATAAAGAAGACTTTAGAGAAGTTAGCTAAAATACAGTCAAAGTTATAATTAAAGTATTTAATTTGCTACTTAAAATATTTATAAGATATATTAATATTATTACCTATAAATTCTCACTCTTATATTGTATAGTATTATAGACGCAAGCCTTAAGGCTTATATAGGATATTGCTATTATAACTCTATATAATTACTACTCCTATAGTTCAGTAAAAGGTTTTCACCTTAAATATAAACTCTTCAAGTTTATCATAACACTATTAAAACACTACTGAAATATTTCTTCTACTTAATCTTTAATATTAATAAACTTCCTATTAAAATTTAACTCAATAGCAAATAGTAAACTATATAAAAGAAATGGAATATAATAGAAGGTAATAATAGATACTAATACTACAGAACCCTTGTTAGGAATTCTAATAGACTCATACTAAACTAAACTAATAGAAAATGAAGATTAATCCCCTTAAAAGAACCTTATATAACTCTAATAAGACTATAATGTAGCTCTATAAATAATATAAATACTTTGTATAAAAGAAATTACTCCTTATTAATACTTCTTTTAATAATAATACCCTTTACTTTCCTATATAGAAAATAACTATATAGTATAAATTGGAAGTTAATTAAACCTTCATTAAGAGATTAGAAAACCTGTAGCAGTTCCCATAGACTAACCTATTATCTAAAATATAAATATAAATTAAAAGCTTTTATATAATATAGAAGTCTTAATATAATTAAAATATTAATATATTCCTCTAATACCTTACTAAGTACTATAAGGATTCCTATTATCACACTTAAGCCTTTAAGAATATTTACTACTTATATTAAAAATCTTAATAGATATTTATTAAATTCTTCATTAAATTTCAATTAGCTATAAAATAAACAGGAAGGCACTTCTAAATGGAAGATATTCAACTAAGCTATCTCTAGTTAACTCTCTCTTATTAAATTCAAATAACTACTATTAATTATAACCTTTACTAGATAGACTATTATATTATAATCTAATACTACTATATAACTATAATAAACCTTAAGATCCTTAAAATAGAATTATAAAACTATAGTAAGTTATAGTTCTTATTTTAGCTAAAGTTAATAGTGAATTAGAATAGGAATATATAAATAATACGTATAAGAGCATCTCGGGCTATCCTAATATTAATATAATACTACTATAATACTACTTCTTTTTACTATAAGAAATTAAATAGATAAATCGCTATAATTAGTAAGTTTTAATTAACTCTTATTATAAGTATATATTAGGCCTATTTAATAGACTCTTTAGTCATCTAGAAATATATATAAGCTAGTACTTATATATATTATAATATTAAAAACTACTTTATTACTAAATATAGACTATATTCTATTTACTTATTAGTAATTTCTAATTCTAATATTTAAACTTTATAGTTAGATAAAAGGATTATAAGTAATAAGGAAAAAGTCTAACTTTTAAAAAGAAACTCCCTAAGGAGTAAATTAATATAACTACGAATAATAATATTATAGTAATAAATAAGACTAAGGAGATATAGAAATAAATAGATAAACTATCTTTTCTAATTTTTATATTAATCAAGCATAAGTCTTTTATTTCTATCTAAATTAATAGTAGTTATAAGTATTATAAAATAGTTAGAAAGGAGTTTATAGAATAATAGAACGTTATGTTAATCATATTACTATAATTATATAAGTTTAATATTATCCTAAGTACTAATTAGAGAACCCATATTATTAAGATAGCTAGGGTAAATATCAATCTTAATAGGTAAGTATTTAAAGTCTTATTCTATATAATCCTAAGAAAGGTATATCTAGCTATTTTTAAGAAACTATAATTATAATATGCAAAGGTTATTCTAAATTCTATAAGAAATAAGATAAAAATCAATATAATAAGTCACTTTACTATTTAGACTATTAGTAGTTTACTAAAAGAGATATATATAAATAGATTTACAAATCCTATTAAATTAATAATTATAATATATTCTAATTTAAAAAAAAGAATTATGAATGATTAGTAATTAATTTAATATAAATTAATACAGCTTTAATAACTACATTACTAATTACTTTAGAATAGCTAATACATATTTTACCAACTATTTATACTTCTTTTATAGATTTATTTAATAAGTATAAAACCTCTAGCCTCTTACTTTATTAAAGGTTACTTAATTATTATATTTCTCTAAGAAAGTTTGAATAGAATAGAATTAAACTTACTATAAAAACCGCTTTGTAACATATTAAGGGAATATTTTTTTAAAGTTTAATATTAGATTATAAACCTAATAGATAGGAATTAGATCCAAATAAACTTGTCTATAGTTAAAATACCTATCCCCCTTATTGAAAAGTCTAAGAGAAAAGGCTAATTTTATATAGACTATCATACTCTTAATACTATCAATACTTATAACTATTACTTCTTACTATTAATTAAAAAGGCTCTGTACCTATTATCTAAAATAATATAATTTATGAAAGTTAATAGTTATATAGTTTTCTATAAAGTCTATATTATAAAAAGGGATAACTATAAAACTACTGTTTAGATATATTTTAACTCATTTGAATACCTTATTATTCCTTTTAAACTAATAAGTATATTTATGATATTGGAATATTATATTCATAGTATACTTCAAAGTATTTTAATAACTTTATTATAGTTTATTTGAATTATATCTTTATCCGTAATTATAGATTCATAAGTAACTATAGGGATAAGATTATATAAATCTTTAGATAGTTATAAGAAGCTAGTTTATATTTAGATCTAGAGAAATATGAATTCTCTATATAATAAACTAAATATCTTAATTTTATGATTAAAATAGAAAACGATATTTGTTATAACTTTCAAAAAACTGAAATTATATAGGAATAAATCATACTTAAGAATATTTATAGCATTTAAAACTTTTTTAACTTTATAAACTTCTATTATAATTTAATTAACTATTTCTCTAGCTTAATAGAACCCCTTATATAATTAATATAAAAGAAATACTATTTTAGTAAAATATTATATGTCAATAGGTATTTAAAATATTCAAACTTATATTTATCTTAGAATGAGTTATAGTCTAATAAGATTTAAAGTAATATACAATTATTAAAATAGATTACTTAAGAGTAGTATTAAATAATTACTTTTATTAAGGAAAAGGAGATAGTATATTATAACTAGTTATTTGTTATTTCATTAAACTCACCCTTATTGAATAGAATTATACTATTTATACTAAGAAGTTATTAATAGTTATATTATATCTAAAACTATAACTAGTAGAATTATAGAATATAAAAGAACTATTAACTATTCTTTCTAATTATAAAGCTTTAGAATACTTTATAAGCTTTAAATCTATTTTAAAATAATAAGGAAAATAGAAAGAAGTTTTATTAGAATTGAGCTTTATTTTGAAATATTACTCAAATTACTTCATAGGATATTCTAATACTCTCTCTTAAAGGAATTAAGATAATATAATAGAACTAAACTTTTTGATATAAATCTTCTAACCTCTCTAAATTAACTTTCAAAATAAGAATAGGTTTTGTTTAGTATTCTTAATATATAATATATAAATAAAAGAAATTAGGAGGAAGTTATATAAATAGAAAATACCTATTAATATACTATTAGTATATTACTAGAAAAATATATTTTAAATTAAAGTATTACATTATTAATACTATTAAATTAGGTGATTATAATAATACTAATATATAAAATATAGCCAAATATAATCTACTAAGTAGTAAGAATATTCTTATTAAAAACCTTAATATAAATATAAATTACTAATTATATAATAAGGAAGAATAGTATTCTTTTATATTAAAATTAGATCCAAATTCCTAAATATAAATTACTAATAACTATAATCTTATAAATAGTTTATAATTCCTTAGTTTTAAACTATTTTAATATTAACTTAATATGTATAGTATTCTTATAAGATTGATGTTAACATAACATATTACGAAATATTAAATATTTTATGTAATTATGTAATATCTATTAGTATTTATATAAAAACTATAAATACTATTAGAATGTATTATAATTCCTATTCATTCCCAACAGATTTTAATTATAGATTTCTACTTATTTTATAATAGAACTACTATTCACGAGAAAGGAAGACTTAAGGTTTTTAATAGTAATTATAAATTAGCTATTTAAATATATCTAATTAGAGATTATAATATTTATAATTGCTAAAGCTTATATAGAGAAGTTTTAAAATACCTAATAGTAGTTCTATGGTTTTGTTATATTAATTATTACTAATTATAATCTAGATTAAATTAATACGTTTTAGATAATACTATACTAATTAATAGAAATATAATAATTATTAGTAATATTATTCTACTCCTAGATAGATAGTAGAATCAAAAGAGTAATATTTAAAACTTAAATATTCCTATAAATATATATTACTTTCTTATAATTAGATTAACTAATCTATACTGTTATATACTAACTAGTATTAAATAATAAGAGTTCTTTAGAAATTAAACTTAGTCTAGATACATTTTTAAATAAATTTAACATTATACCTATTTCATATTCTGAAGTAGTAGAATAAATTACTTATTCTAACTTAAGATAGGCTTTAATATTTCTATCTTATCTTAACAATATTATAATTATAATTTAAGTAGTAATAGTATATATGTAGTAATATGATAAAATAAATACTAATAGGATATTATAGTTAGTTAAGAAGTTCTAAATTAGGGATAAAATATAGCTATTATTATACTATATTAAGATGAATTAGTTAAATAAAAAGTCTAATTGGATACTTTCTAAATATTAGATTATTAATATACTAAACTTACTTAGTATTATATTAGAGGTCTTTATAGATATCTATTTAATATTTTAGATTAAGTTTATTAAGTAAGTAGAAGATAGCTTATTACTATCCTAATAGTATATAGATATATATTCTAATTCTATTCTAATCCCTATTAGGGAGAATAATAAGGCTTATAAAGAATATAAAATTAAAGAGATACTAATAGTGAAAACGCCTTAAGATAAAGGTATAATCAAAATATACTAATTAAGTAGAAGGGTTATAATATTCTAATATAAGAACTCTTAGAAAGCCTTATTAATAATAAAGTTATATTATAATTTATATTATTATATAGAGATATTCAAAAGTAATAAATTGATATTGATTTATTAATAGTCAAAAGCTATATAAACTATAAACTAAATAATATAATAACTTATAAGGGATATGTATAAACTATCAAAAGACTTACTCCTTAGGTCTTAAATAAATAAATTAAGTAAAAGGATTAGTATTATCCTACTCCTTCTTATATTCCTAGAATTCCTCTCCTTTCTTATTATTATCTTCTTCTTCTTCCTCCTTTTTACTAGGAATAATGATAAGTAATAATTGTTTAGAAATAGAATATTATTAGTATTAATAAGAATTAGTAATTATATAGTAATAATAGATAGGCGAGCTAGTATTAATAAGACTAAATATATAACTATAATATTAATAAATATAATTTAATTACTAGAATATATTATCATACTTTACTATAAAGAAATTAGTATAGTAAAACAAAGAAAGGGGAAAGGGAGACATTTACTATTATTTATATAATACCACTAAAACTAATAAGGATTTATTTAGGAGTAAAGATAGGAGTAGATATAAGAATACTTTCAATATATAAAGAGAGAGTAATAAGTATAATAGTAATATAAACTAGAGGTATTTACTAAATATAATAGAAGTAGTTATTATAATACTAAACTATAGAAAAAGACTTTAGAAACAAAATGGAAATATAGTAGTCTTCAGAACTACTTTTATTATTAGTAGTAAGAATTATAATAGTAATAATATATCTATTAAATATAATTAAACAATTCATATAATAGTTAGTAGTATATAACTTAAGACTAATAGTAAAGAAGTAGGAAGTCTACTTATATCTACGTTTTAGCTTTAAATATTTATAATAAGATTAGTTTTAATTTAATATTTAGATCTAGAGGAAACTACTTTTATTATTTTTAGAATAATAATTGAAATAAGTAGAAATAAGTATATTAAGAAGTTAGTTCTTATTCTTATCAGAACTACCTTTAATAATATAACTATTATAAGTATAAATAGTAAGCTCAGAAAGGGTATAATAATAAGAAGAATTATTATTAAGAAGTTTAAAATCAATAGTAATAATAATAGATATAATAATAGATATATATAAAAAGAGGAAATATGAGTAGAAAGATAGCAAAATAATACTATTATAATAAACATAGAATAAGAAGTTATATAATTCTAAAGAAAGTAAAATAGGATTATATAAAGAAAAAAGAAAAAAACTTCTGATAAATTAAAGAAGAAAGGAATATAGGGTATGATTACTTAAGATAAATATAATATAAATTTTCTTATTAGTAGAACTATTTAATATTAGTAATATCTGAATTTCCTTATTAATAGGATTATTTAACATCATTAATACTTAGGAGAAGTATTTTAGATAGATCTTTCTAATTAGTTAAGTCGACTTAAGTAATAAAGGTTATTAGTAAGTTATTAAAATTATTAATATTAGATATTATTATAATAATAGGATAGAAGGATGGTAAGAAGTATATTATAAACCTAAGCCTTAAGGCTTATATAAAATATTATTATTAAGATTCTATATAACTACTACCCTTATAATCTAGTAAAGAGTTTTCACCTTAAGTATAAATTCATCAAGTTTATTATAATACTATTAAAGCACTACCAAAGCATCTCTTATAACTAGCTTCTAATATATAGAGAAAATTGAATGATACTTCTATTAAATATATTAAAATAAAATATACCTCACAAATATACTTTTAGTATATATCTTATTAGATATTTTAAATATATTATATATATATAAAAATATATATTAGGTTTTCCTCTTAATATACTTGATATAGATTGAAGATATTATTATTAGGAAATAAAATATCTTTATAAAAGATTAATAATACTATTTCGAAGAAGATTATTTTAAATTTAGTTTTAAGTAGGGCTTTTTAGAACTCTTGATTCTTATAATACAAGAAAGTAATATCTAAGAAAGTAAAAGAATGATTACTTTACATATTTATAAAGCTAAAAGTATTATTTTCAATATATAAAATTAAACAATATAAATTATATATTAATATCTCTGTATATAATTACTCTTCAAGATAGTTACAATAGACCAGGATTATCTACTACTAAATACAGGTTTTAACAAACTATATAGTAATTTGAAGATAAATATAATAAAGCTCAAAAATACTACTGTTTAAAATTAAAATAAAATCTAGTAATAATATACCTTATGGATTCTATCTGAAATAAAATACAGACTTATATGTATTAGAACAGATAGATAGATAAGTAAATCGACAGTTAAGTGATTACTATAGATAATTACAAGATTTAGAAACGTATAATATGATAAAAGTAGTTTTCCTAATATAAAGATCTATTCAAAGTATTTATAATAATAATACTTACATAGAAGGAGAAATAGTAATTTAATTAATAATATGATTTTCTATTTCTAATTATTATTTATAGAGATATTGAAGTTCTTATATAGAAAGTTTATTTCAGAGTTCTAATTATACTACTAGGGTTCTAACTATTGCTGTGATATATAAACTACTACAACTATAATATATAGAATACTATAATTATAACATATATTTTTTAATATAATATATAAGCTACTATAACTATAATATATAATATACTATAATTATAACGTATAAGCTAAAGTATAATATATATTATAATATAATTATAACAATTAGCCACTATAGCTATAGTACATAAGGCGCTATAACTATAGTATCTATAGTTTAAACTACTTCTAATACTTTATAAAAGAATAAACCTCTATACATTTACCTTATTTACTTAAAAGCCACTAGGGGTAAAAAGGTAAAATAAATATGTATTTATAAAGCGACTTTTATACAATTTATTCATATAGAAGTATCGTAGAAATCCTTATTACCTCTACTAGAATAATAGAAATAGAAGTTCTTGACATATTAGAATAAATCTCATAGTATAATATTATAAGCTATATTATAATATTACTAAATTAAGTAAAATGAAAGTTATAGGTAAAGTTAACTACTTGCTATTCTATTAAAATATTGAAAATTATATTAACACTTCAAACTTACTATAATCTCTCAAGCCTTAAATTTTGAGCCTTAATATTTTATATGTCTTACTAATATCTACTTAATATAGTAGTTTAACGTCTAACTAGCTTTTATTACTTTACAGTAAGAGTAGTAGGTTTGAATCTCATAGTAAGTACTTATAACTAGTAGCTATTAATTTTATAATTATATAAATTAAATATAGTAGCTACTATTAACTATTAGTATCTGCTAATAGCTACTAGTAGCTAGTGACTATGAATAGCTAGTAATAGATACTACTAGCTACTTAATATTAGGATTATATAATTAACTATTGTTTTAAAAGAAGAACTATAATAGATATAAACTTATATATACTTTCTATTTATTAACCCTTTTATCAATCAACTATATTTACTACTTAAGGTTTTCTCTATATACTAATTCCTCAATACTAGTAATATCTAGAGGGTAAATAAAGTAAGAACTAACTATTAGGCACCATTTCCTTAAATGGATTCCTAAGAGACATATGATCTTAAATAGGTTAAAGACCTTTAATATAACTACAATATATCTTATACATATCTTTATTCTTAACTTTGTTAATAATATAAGATCTAAAATACTTATAACCCCTAGAAGATAGAATTATATTAAATAATCTGTCTAATACTATTAATAATAATACTTTTAGTTTTTCTTTTAATAAATCTTTCAAGCAGTATTCTAAATATTGTTATAATATTTCTTTATAAAATCTAGTATTAATACTATATCTAACTATTCTTAAACTATAAAGTACATTATAAGATAGAGTTCTTGATTAAAGTCTAGAAAAGGCAAATTACTTGGTTATTTATAAATTATGAGATTTATAAGTATAGTAACATTATTCATTATTTATAACTCATAGAATATATTACTAACTATTTAAAGAAGTAAAACATTATTCTATTTTAGGATAAACGTATCTTATAATATTTATTCTAGATTTGGAAGCCTAGAGATAATTATGAGTAAACTTGTAGTAGCTATATAAGCTTACAAGCTTCATTCTATTACTATATTGCTATTTAATTTCTAGGTAGATTGAACAATAGAATATAGGGTTAATCTTTGTATCTTAAAACCATTCCGATATTACTTAATATATTTAGATTTCCTTGAAAATGTAATACACAAATTAGTGATTATTAATTCCTAATTAGTAAACTTATGTTATGATATACCTTTAGCTTTATATTCAACTTATAAATTATAAGATTTAGAACTATGATAATAGTAATAGATTAAAATAGTGAAGTATTTCTAGTGGTATTTTCAATTAAAGTAACTAGTTAAATATCTTATAATATTCATGAAATATTTATACTTTAACAAATAAAAATTTTAGTTACCTTTATTCTATATCTAGAATATTATCACAGCTTTTTACCCTATATATAGATTTAACTATGAGCTTTACCTAATAATACTATTTGTACTAATATTCACTTATAACTAGTTAGAATAGTAATAAGATTACTTATCATTATAGATAATTATACCTTTAGTTCTAATATTCAACTCTGTAATACTAGGTTACCTTATAGTAATAGTTTATTTACGAAAGCCTTTATTAAACCTAAAGCTTGATACATATAGCTAAAAATAACTATTAAAATAATAAAGTTAAGAACTTTTTTAAACTTCTTAAAATAGAGTAAAATAAAATACTAAGAACTAAGTATTCTATAATCTATTACCTTTCCGTGATTTTTATAATAGAGCTAAAATCACGTTAAAATCTAACTAATTACTTATAAAAAGATATCTATAAAATAGATATAGAAAAGTCTTACTCTTACCATTATAATTCAAACTATTAGTATGTTATACGAAACTTTATTTAGAGTATTCTAAATATTATAATTAATAAGTAATTTATAAATATTAAAAATAGAATTACTTAGTTATTCTATAAGTTATTATACTGAAATAATAATACTAGAAATTAAGTATTACTTAGTTAATACTTTAATATTCATACTTGACTACAATACAAATTACTAGATACTTCAGAATATTAGAAGAATATAACTAGAAACGTTTTAAAAGTTATCGAGTTATACTAGAAATATCTATATTTATGTAAGTATTAGGTATATATTAAATATATTAGATATACTAAGATCATTTACTCTTAAGAATAAGCTTAAATCTATTTTACTTCATATAAATTGGAAATTAACCTATATTAGTAATAGAGTGTCTTTATATTAGTAATATAAAATCTTATCTTAAAGATAAGTAAAATATAATAAAATTGTTAGAACTATAGGCATTGAAATTATAATCAATATTTATATCAAATACTTCTAATTAGTAATAGAAACTAGCCATAAGAGTTATTTCAATCATACTTTAATAGAATTATAATATACTGAAGAACTTTGTACGGAAAGTAAAAGCTTTTTACTAGATTATAAACATAATAACTATGTAAAACTTCAATAGTAACACTCTATATAAACACTAAAGCTCAGGTTTATTATATACCTATTACTATCCTTTTACTTGATTACTATAATAATACTTATTATTAATAATTCTAATACTAGTAAGTTTTTTAGCCTTACTAATTAGAAAAGTCTATCTAAGATATTTCCTCTAAATACTACTAGTATTAAGTAATCCTACTAATAAGAAAATTCAAATACTATTAATATTAAATAGTCCTACTAGTAAGAAACTTCAGATTGTATTTCTTTTAAATAATTCTATACTATATTCCTCCTTCTATAAATCTACAAAAACACCTTTTTTTCTTAATATAACTCTACTTTCTCTTTTCTAGATTAAATAATTTTATATTTTATATTTCTTATAACACTACATTTTCCTATTACAGAGATTATTTACTAGGTGTCGTATAAGGCTACCTACCAGGCAGGGGGCTGAATATGTAAAGCTCTATCATAATATTACTACTTTCCTACCTTTTTACTGCTATTTTCTCTTTTTATATTCTTTCTACTCTTATATCTACTATTACTACTATTAACTCTAGACTTCTTAATAATAATCCCTTCTATTATTATATCTTTTTAAACCTGCTATTTAAACTTATAATCGTAATATTATTAAACATAAATCTAATAAAAAGGAAGCTAGTCTCTTAATATAATTGTTTCTATTTATTTGAATTATTATTCTAAATATAATAAGAATAACTTATCTTAGATTTAAATATTAAGCTATAGTAAATCTTATTATAAATATATAAAATAAAGAATACATATAAGTAGAACTCCTATTCTTTCACTATTAGTTTTAAACTATGTACTACTAATTATGGAAGTAATTACTTAATTATACCTAATAAATATATTACTACTTTTTCAATCCTAGTTAGTACTAAGCAAAATACTACTACAGCTACTATACTTAAATCTTTTTACTCCTATTTTCTATTATAGTCTAGTATTATAATAAATCCTTCCATTATCTTTGATAATAGCTTTAACTTATATTACTATAATATTTCCTTTCCTATACTAAAAAGACTTTTTTATTTATCTTTACTTTTACTTCTAAGTAAACTATTACTAGTTTAGCAATATTGGATAGATAATAATAAATCTGTTTACTCCCTTTTCCCTATTTGTATGATATTAATATTTCTACAATAAAATACTATGATATACTCTAATCATTATATTATACTTTACTAATATGAAAACTATATTGTTAACTTTATTTATAGTAATATTTCCATTTGTTACTACTATATAATGACTACCCCTTACTAGTTATAAAGATACTTTATCTATAAATGAATACTACTTATTATTATCCCTAATTAAGAAGAATGAAGGAAATAAAATAAAAATAAAAACAGTAGGAAATCCTAAAGATACGAGGAAAAATAGGATAATGCTAATCTTTTCATTTAATTTATTTACTTAGTACCTAGAAGATAAGTCTTATAGTTAGTGTTATGTATCTTTTAGAACTAATATACTACTTACTTTATAGCATATATAGCTTTTTATTATTAATAGATTAATATCAACCTGTTGTTTTCTTTATTCTTTCTATACTATAGTTTAAACTATAATATAGTTTCATTATCAAAGGTGCTTTTTCAAACCTCTTATATTCAAATATAATTTATCTTATAACTATAGCCTTACCTTACAGTATTCTTTACTACAGGTATGTCCTTGATTTTGTATTCTTCCTAAACTTTACTTTTTTTCCTAAGAAAGACTAAGATAAAACTAAAATATACATTTATATATTAGTTAGATAGTAATAAACTATTCTTCTATTTATTTAATAGAATGAATATAAAATACTGAGTATATATTTATAAGAATATCTAATATCATTTTTACTAAACCTAATATATTAATAATCTAACTTTTAGAAACTACCAGGCTAAACTTCTTATTGAACTCATCCACTTTAATATAATATAATAATAGACATAATTTATCTTTAATTTAAAACTTCTCAAATAGTCATTATATTCTACTTATCTTTATTTTATTATGGTATTATACTTATACTTTTACATCCCACTTGATATAACAGTTTAACGTCTAGCTAGCTTTTACTATTTTATAGTAAGAATAATATGTTTAAATCCTATAGTAAGTAACTACGACTAGTAACTATATATTTACTAACTATATAAACTAAGTATAATAACTACTACTAGCTATTAGCTCTTACTAATAGCTATTAATAACTAGCGACTATTAATAGCTAGTAATAAATACTACTAGCTAGCTAGTATTAATATTGTATAATTATAATCTTTTAAGAAGTAATTATAATAAATATAGGTATATATATACCTTCTATCTATTAGCTATTGTTTTAACTAATTATATTATTACTATTTAAAGTTTCTTCTATTCAAATAGTTCTTTAATATTAGTATTATCTATTGAATATATAAGGTAAGAGCTAACTACTAGGTATAGCTTCTTTTAAAAGGTTCCCAAGAAGCAAATAACTTTAAATAGATCAGAAACCTTCAATACAACTAATATCTATACTTTTACTACTTAAACTATTGTTATAATATATTTAAAGTATAACGAGAATACAAAAACCTATTCTAAACTAGAATATGTAATATACTTCTTTATTTGAAAATATAGTATAAGTATCATATTAAACCTATTTAGAAACTTATTTAAACTTATTTTAATAACTAAAAGACTTCTATTATCCAATACTAGTTAATAGATAGTAATACAAAATAACCAATCTAATTATAAGAAAATAATATACATTTATAGAAAGATTCAAATCTTAAGTATTGCCCTCTCTATCTTATAATTTATCTCAAAATAGAATAATATCAATGATACCTACTAAACTCCTAGTAATTAGTATAATAATAACTCAAAAGCACTAACCTAATCTAAATTGTATTTAATAATAATTAATATATAAGAACTATAAGACTACTACTAAATATCTTAAGATTCTTCTATATAGACTTTAATTATTATACCTATTATAGTTTCGAATTAGATATACTCAAATAACTAATTAATAATTACTATAAAAACCTTAAGTTTGTTTCTATAATTAATATTAATTCTATTCTAAGATTAATAGAAATCTAAAACTAAGACTTATGAGAAATTAGTAAAAATTATAATAAACTTTAGTAATACAATTAACCCTTTTACAAATAATAGTTGTAATTATATATTCAGAAAACATATCTAGTATCTTTTAATTTACTACTTTAATACAAAGTCCATAAAGTTACTATCAATTTCAAATTAAGACTAAAATTGTTTTAAATGAAAAGGTTCTAAACTATTTAGAAAATCACTATTAATCATAATCTATACTTAAGAATCTAGACTCAACCCTGATATAATAAAATACTACTTTTCCTTATTTCATAATTAACTATTTATTTTCATATTAGAGCTTCTAGTAAGAATATCCTTACTATTCAGTAAAATGTTTCTAAGTAAACCTTATATATTAATATTCTTATAATTACTTAATTTTATACTATTAGTAATATAATACTTTATGTTATAGAATATCCATTGAGTAATCTACTAGTTATATATTCATGAATATCTCTTACTTATATAGCTTTTTATTCATTTCTCTCTACTTGTATGTTATAAATTAAGAGTATTAGGGATTACATATATCCTTCTCTTAGATTAGTTTAGAAAAACTAAAAGTTTATATTGAAAAGTTTACTTTTATTATATTATCTTAGTTTCATTAAGAAAGGTTCTAAAGTATTTTGAATTAAAATTCAAATAATATTTTAAAACCAATCTAAATTCTAGTAAAACTTATACTTATTTAACTTCTTCCTTTAGAAATAATTTAAAACGTATGAAACATTTAAAGATGTTATAATTAGAGAGAATAATAAATAGTTTTACTAAATTCTATAATTCTACTAACTATATTTTTGAGTATAATATAACTACTAGTAGCCTTTTATCATAACTAGTATACTTCTATTAAACTAACATGAATCTAGCTAGATAATAAATAATTAGTTATAGTATAGTATTCCTATGGTCTGATAAAGAATAATACTTAATACTACTTTAAAAAGTCTACTTCAACTATTTTATAGCATTCTAAATCCTATTAGATTATAACTAATTTTAAAATAAATATAAACTTATATATTTTAAATATCTTTTGATATATAGTATCTCAATAAAATAATATTTTTATTTATATTAATTATGAAAAGAATTCCATTAAACTAAGAATATAATTAACTAAGCTATGATGATAGTTTATAACCTTAAAGAAATTCTATATACTATATATATTCTTAGAAACTTTCTATTCTTATATAATTCTAACCTTATTATAGAATGGTCTCTGGAGATTACATAAGTATATATAGTTACATAATCAGCCGTCCTGTTACTATAGAAACCTATAAATAGTAGGTACATAAAGAGGCTTTCTTTCCTTACGTATTAATATTTATTAAATAAAACTACTTTTAGCTACTTATAGTACTAAAGAACAACTTACCCAACCTAAAAAAGCAGTACTAACTACTTGTTACTACTTATTTTATAATAAATAGTAGTACAACTAATATCTATTTAAATAATAAAACTATAGCTTTAACCTATTTTTTAATAAGGTTATTAGAGCTATCTATAATAAAGTATTATAAAGCTATAGTTAAATCGTATTACTTTTACTAAAAACGCTATAAGGTAAGAGTTATTTTACTAAAGAGAGTAGTAACTATTTTATATATTTTATTCATAAAACCCCCTTTAGTTAGTTTAAAGAGGTAAGGGCCCTAGGTTTAATAATAACTACTTTCCTTAATTCCTTCTTATTAAATATATTATTTTTATCTAACTACTAATTATAGTAATTAGACGAATGAGATTAATATATAGACTTTAGCTTAAAAGCGGAGTAATTAGAATAATATTATTATTTATTAACTATAGTAATTACTATAGTAATCAATATTACAGCAACTACTATAATAATTACTATAGCAACTACTATAGTAATGAACTTTATAGTAACTACTATAACAATTAATATTATTAATATTACTACCCAGTATATATAATAGTTATAATAGTTATACTACTTCTAATAATCATAGTATTTATACTTCTATATGATCTATGATATCTATATAGATGTAGGGTAGTAGAAGTTATACTTCTATATAAAATAAGAGTAATACTAATACTAGTAGTACTAATACTTACCTTCTATATAACTAGTACTACTATAATAGTAATAATACTACTAATAATAGTAACAATAATAATAATAACTTAAGACTTATTTTTACTTATAAGATATATAACTCTAAAACTTCTAAAAATAATATTTCTAATACTATTAGTTTATCTAGAAGGTAATACATGCTATATGTAATCTTACTATATAAATACAAAAGAGTATTCTAGTTATTTATTATTATTATTGTTATATTGTATAATATATAGTACTATATAAAGCTCTAGATCTATAGTATAGTAATTACTTACTAATTACTAAATATATAGTTATAACTAATACTAAGTATTTAGTACTTATTATTATTGAGATGCAGAAGGCAAACTACTATATATAGTAATATATATAGTTACTATATACCTTATAGTATAAGATAACTAATAGTAACAACTTTTCTTTTTACTATATACTTTAGTATTTATCTATTTATAAGAAAAGTAATATCTTTAGTAATTTATGTCTTTTTACCTTAATAATACTTAAATACTTTTTTATCTATTCTACTTAAGTTATTTATCTTTTTATTTAAATAGGTATATAGTTTGAATTAATAGATCTCTTGAGGATATAGTTTAATATATCTTTTGTAAAAACATTAGTAATATTATTATCTCTATTAATCAGCTATACCTTATAGACCTTATAGTACTTATATAACTATTTTAATATTATAAAATTAATCATAAAATACCTTTTTTTAATAATACTAAGTTTCATAAGATATTTATAAAGTAAGTATAAGTTGATATATATAATAATTAAAATTCAAAAGGGTTTCTAATATTAGAAGATCTTCTTAAGTAATATAATTATAATATAAATCAAATATACATTAATTAGTATAATATAAATCTCTAAAGTAAGTACATTTCTAATAATTCTTTTATTTCAAATAGAAAGATAATATATAAAGTTATTATAGAAGTTAAACTAGTTATTACTAGTAGTAGTTTCATAGTTTTAGATTATTATAAATTCTAATTGAAATAAGAACTTAGTATTATTAGTAAATAAGCTGTTAATAAAGGTATAAAGATAAATTTTAGAAAGGTTAAGTAGTATAAAGTTAAAACTATAGTTAAAGTATTTAATTTACTATTTAAGCTATTTATTAAGTATAGTAGTATTATTACCTAAGGGTTATTATTCTTATACTATATAGGAAACATTAAATAATACTTTAGGGTAGTATATTGAGGTGAAATATGCTTTATGCATATATAATTTGATATATACTTTCTTAAGTACTTTAGGTATTATATATATATTGATAAAAGTAAGTTCTTACCCTTAATACTTTTAATACAAGTAGAAGGTATTACTATTAAGGAATAAAATAATTGTATTAAATACTAGTAGTATTATCTTTAAGAGGCCTATTTTAAGTTTAACTTTGAATAAAACTTTTTAGAACTCCTGATTTTAATAACATAGAAAAGTAATGTTTAAAAAGCTAAGAATATTATTAGTGTATATATTTACAAAGCCAAACATATTATACTTAAAATATAAGATAAAGAAGTATAAGTAATATATTAATATTCCTATTTATAATTACTCTTTATAATATCTAGAATAAGTTACTTATTAATAGACACTAGTTTGAATAAGGTTATATAGATATTTAATAATAATTATAATAAAGCCTAAGGGGTATTAATCCTTAAGATATAAGAGTTATTTAATTATAATATACTTTAGAAACTTTATTTTAACTTAAGTATAAATATATATAATGTTATAAAGCTATACCTTTATATTATTTTACTAGAATAAAACTAAAGCTATAATAAAATCAACTATTAATTAATTTATTAGATTATTAGTAATTATATTAGTATTTTAAGCTTATTATTATTTCTAAAGCTTTAGATTATAAGTCTTAACTTCTTATATACGTTATGAATATCTTTAGTCTTAATTCTATTAATAATATAAGATTTAAAGTATTTATAACGTCTATAGAAAAGAGGATTATATTACACAATCTTTATCATACTATTAGTAATAATCCTTTTAAGTTCTTTTTTAATTAACTTTTTAAATAGTAGTTTAAATACTCTAATAATACTTTCTTTATAGAAATGAAATATTAGTATTATATCTAATTATTCTCTAGTTATAAAATATATATTCTAAAATAAAGCTCATAGTTAAGATTTATAAACATAAGTTATCTTTATAAGTTATAAAATCTAAAATTAGTTAGATTTAGTATATTTAAAGTTAAAACAGTATATTACTCAGTATTCCAATAGAGAGGGGATTATTATTAATAATAATAGTAGTATAACTATTATTTATAATAATAGTAATTTATAATACTTATTGAATATTCTAAAGCTTTATAAGAATAATTATAGATAGGATTAAGGTATCATTATAAGAATATATATTTCTATATAGTATTAGATTTCTTATAGTAATAATATAAGTACTAATAGATTTCTCATAAATACTTTTAAATACTAATATAATAAAAATATAATCTAATAGGACTTCTTAATTACTATTAAAACATATTTTTATAGCTATAGATTGGAATTCTTAAGACTTATAAAAGAATTTGAGAATATATATCTTATTATATATAATAAGAAAGTAATATATATTTTACGAGCTATTTTCCTCTTAGTATATATATACTAAAGATTAAAATAGAAGGATTATGATATAAAAAGTATCTAAGCTATTATATATTACTATAGTAGTATTAATAGTATACTTAGTATTCTTATAGTAGATTTCTTTAGTAATTCTATATATAGTATAAATTTAAATAATAATATCTAGAGAAAAAGTTAAATCTTCTATAAGATAGAAGTATATTCTAGAAATAAGTAAAGTAGATACGAAGTTATTTTGCCTAATAGTATTACTAACTATTTTATATACTATTTAAAAAAATACTTCTTAAGTAGTAATAAGTATCTTATTATAATACATCTTATATATATAGTAGAGAAATATATAGTATTATATAACCTTACTGATATTATTATATATCTTAATAAGAATAATATAAACTATGAATCCTATTATTTCTATTTCTAATTTAAAATCTTTAGATTGGAATATTATATTTATATTAATAATAGTAAAAATGGGAGGACTTTAGTATATATTAATCTAGTATATTTTAAAGCCTTCTTATATTATCTTTATTGAGATATTTAGTAAAGATTAAGTAGTATTAAATACTATTATAGTATTAATAATATAGAATATGAATTAGCTATTACTATAGATAATATTAATAATAATCTTAAAGTTAAACTTAATATTACTATAAATAGTAGAATAAAAGTATAGAAAAGCTATACTATATACTTAGTATTAATAATAATACTTCTTAAATACCTTAAGGGTATAGTATTTAACTAAACATCCTACTTTATTAAGAATACTATAGAGATATATAATAACTAGATATCTAAAATAGTAGTAGAATTTCTATATTTCTATTTCTATAAAATATATAGAAGTAATTACTCTCTCCTTATCAAAAACTATCTATAGATACCCCTATTGATATATGATTAGCATAACTCTCTTATTTTAATAGAACTAGTTATAGATATTATGAAATATAATATTAAAGTAATTTATATTTATAAAATGAAATAAGAAAAAGGTATTATATAATACTATATGAAATATAATAATACTAAGAGGTATAAATATATCAAGTTTTTAAAATATAGTAATTAGAGAAATACTACTAAAATAAATTATTACTAATTTGCTCTATAGAAATATAAGAAGTTGTAGAAGAATTAACTATCTATTTAAATATAGTAAACTAGGAGTACTTAGTAGCTAAAAAACTAATAGTATTAAAATTAAATAAGATATTTTACAAAATAGTATTTAAATAATAGCTTGTAAATACAAATATACATATAAAGATTATAGTATTATCCTTCTTAATAATTTTACTACTAGAAGTATTACTTTAAGTAAAAATATAGAATATGACTTACTCTTAGAAGATCTTTATAACTTTATTTCTATTAAGAATAATAAGGTCTTTACTAACAAATAAGATTAACAACTATTTAGAAAGAATGGTAGTCTTATTCTTAAGGCTATAATATATTTAGTATTACGTAATAGTACTACTAGGTTTGTAAACTTAAGAGTGTTGTTAAGATTATGATTTAGGTTATTAATACTTTTATGATCTATAAGGAAGGCTTAGTATATTATTATAAAGTATATCTTAAGGTTAGTATTTAATTTATACTAATTAAACAAAATATACTTCTTCTTCAAAATATACCTTATAGACTAATAACTTATTTTACTATATATATAGTATTTCTTATTCAAACAGTAATATATAAATATATAAAAAGTAAGTTTTATCTATTATAGATAAATATAAATACTATAAGGTAGTATAGATAGAGTATTAAGTATTTTGTAGTATAGTGTTTTATAAATACTCTTGAGGTGAATTATATATATAGTTAACTTAAAATTAATTATTAACTTACCTCTAGTTATTATCTCTACTATTTCAAATATATTATAACTTCTGAATTAATATAATATTACTTATAGTTAATTTCAACTAATTATAAAAACTTTAGAATATTATTATAAGGCTAAAAAAGCTAATTAGTATTTAGATATACTACAGTATGTATTTATAAGTTAGAAGTAGAATACTATATCTATATAGAAGTCCAATGGGAAAACTTTCTAAATATATATATGTTTTAATATGAAATTTTTAAAAGTTTCTTTTTATTCTTTTTAGAATATTTAGCTATAATACTTTAAAATATAGTACTTTACTAATTAGAAAAATATAACTGTTAATATTACTATTTTTAAAGTAGTTTAATATAATAAGCTATCTATTCAAACCAGAAGTTAAAATTAGGATTACTTAAGTATTTAAGATAAAACTTAAGAGCTTAATCCTTTAGTATAATTAAAATAATACTAGTTTATATATAGTATAGAATATGGAACTCAAGGTAGTAATTCTAAAAAATATAGATCTTAGTCTTAAATATATTATATAGGCTTCTATTATACTTTAAATTCTTATTATATAGCTTTATAAAGTTTGTAGTATATTTAGCTAAAGTATTATTAAAAAGAATAATAGAAATAAAGTATAAGATATATTTATAGCAGCTCTTTTAGCATTAAGGAGGTTCTAAGATAGTTAAATAGAAGGTTGGTAAGACTAATTATAATAATAGAAGTTTCTTATATTATACTATAAACATATAAGTTACTTAAGTTAGCTATAGGTATTTCTTTTTTATTTCCTATCATAAAAGTATTATTAGTATTATATATTTAAGTTTAAATTAGATATTATAGAACAATAGCATAAAATCTAACCCTTCTAGTATAAAGTTAGTAATCTATTTAAAACACTTCTTAAAATTATTCTTAAGGCTAATATAGTATTTTAAAGTCTCTTTAAGTTCTTTATAAATCTATAGGGTAAACTCTTATGATTAAGATAATTAGTATAATACTATAAAGATTTAGTTACTATCTATATTAATTTTAATATGATATATTATAAGGTAATCTTTGAAATAATATATTATAAAGATACTAGTAAGTTATTAAATTATTATAAGCTAATCCTTCAAGTTGCTTTTAAATATCTTAAAGAATTCTAAACTATAGAATTCTATATAAATATAGAAAACTACTTCATAGGCGATATAAGTAGAGACTTTTATAGAGTTTCTATTTATAATATCTTTATAATTAAGATTAAAGATTTAATTGAAAAGTATTAGGTTGAAGTATTAATAGAACTTTATAGAGATAGAGATACCTAAGCGTAATATTCTATAAATATAAAAGTATTTAAAATAGGTATCTTACTCATAGGAGTTAATTTAGATATTATTATAAGACCAAGAGGGATATTAGAAGAATTTTTAAAAGGCTATATAGGTTTCTTAAGATATTAGGGCTAGAAATATTATAGATCTTTAGTACTAAAAGTCTGGTAGTAGCTTAAAGAAGGTTATACTATTTACTAAATTCATTCTCATAAGTAAAGAATAAAGATAATTATTAATTTCCTAATAGTAGTTATTAAGGACTACTTTATCCTAAATTAAATTAAATATAATTATTAGTATTTTAGTAATAGCTATTTATAAGGAGTTAGTATATAATTTAGAAGTTCTTAATAAAGTTTTAAAGTGGGGAACGTCTAAGATATCTAAGTAATAAATCTTATAATCTTTTATTTTATATAGATTTTGAATATAGGTTTTGATAATTACTTCTTCTATTAGAATAAGTATTATGAATTTGTAGTATAATAGTAATAAAAAGATTAATTACTAATTAGTATTAGTTTATCTAAAGGGTAATATATATTATATATAATCTTTTATATAAGTATGAAGTAGTATTCTAATTGTTTATTATTATTATTATATTATATAGTATATAGTATTATTTAAAGCTCTAGATCTATAATATAATATTTACTTACTGATTACTATATATATAGCTATAGCTAATACTAAATTATTATATTATAAACCTAAAGTTTTATATAATACTACATACTATATAACATAATAATAATAAATAACATATAATTATAAGAGGGGCTAATAGCTCGCTTTCTACTATAACTATTAGTAGATATATTGCCTTCTAAAGTATAACTTCAGCCTTCCTATCCTTCTTCTAACTATTATAACTAGCTTCTAATTAATCTAAAGCTAAACTTCTTATAGCTATAGCTAGTATACCTACTTTATATGAACCTTTTTAATAATAAATACCTAATAACTCCTTTTATAATAACCTTTCACCCTTACGCCCTCATACCTTTATAGCTATATATAATTTAAACATCTTAAGATATTTAATTACTACTAACTATAAGTATGCTATTCAAACATTCATTATAACCTTAATATCTACAACCTTAACATCCTTACTAAGTTCTATTTATGCTTAAAATAAAACTTTATACTACTAATATAAAGGTTTTCTACTACTAATACAAACTAACTTATAATCTCTATATAAGTATAATAAGACTCAGCCTATTCTTATTAATAAATAATCTTAATATATTAAATATAACTAATATATAAATAATACTCATATAGATATAGATACTCTTAATATAATTAGATAGTTTTTAAATTTCTATAAGTATATTATTATAATATTTTAAAATATCTAGTAATTAGTATTATGGTAATAGATTAATATTAGGATAGTATCTTATTAATACTTAATCCTTGATATTATTAGTTTAATATAGTCAGTTATAAGTTAAGTAGATAATATTATTTTAAGTATTTATACTCTGTTTATTAATTATAATACTAAGAATAACTTTATTAAGACTTATTTTAACAAAGTAATAGTTTTAATAAAAATAATTATAATTAAATATTTCTATACTAGTTCTATAGGATTTGTTTTATAAGTAGTCATATAAGCTTTAAGGAGATTTTAGTTTATTTATAAAAGATATAGAAGAGTGGTAAATCATAAAATACTTAGTTTCCATAAGTATTCTACTTTATTTTATCTTTAAGAAGTTTAAAAACGTTCTTAAGTTAATAACCTTAATAGGTATTATTAGCTATATATATTAAGTTCTAGTTTTAATAAGATTCTCTGTTCTTATTACCATGAGGTCTTCTATTATTATAGGATTAAATATTAAAACTGGGTGTATAATTATTTATAGTAATGGGTAATTCCATTATTGTTTTAACGAGGTATAAGTTAGCATCAGTATAGATATTATTATTAGGTAAGATGTATAATTAAATCTATATATAAAATGAAGAGTTTAGATATTACTTTCAATAAAGAGTAAAAATAATCAAATTATAAAAAGACTTATTGATTATTTATTATTTATAAAAAGGTTGATATTAAATAAGTATATCAATTATTATAACTATAAGGAATTTAGCTTTAGATTGATTAGAAGTTAATTATCATAATTAGTAGAAGGATAGGAAGTTTAGATCATACTTTAAGAAGTAATATATCTGTTAATAGTTATGGTAAAAAGTGAGTTATGAGCAATAATAGTAGTAATAATAATAATAATAACAATAATAATAATAATAATAGTAATAATAATAATAATAATAATAATAATAATAATAATAATAATAATAATAATAATAATAATAATAATAATAATAATAATA